>JBAMYA010000004.1:11702147-11715921 GCA_037176975.1 Arrhamphus sclerolepis | reverse complement strand
TATATATGTATGTATATATATATATATGTATGTATATAAAAATGTATGTGTGTGTATATCTGAATCTATTGTTTTTCTGTGTTCCATGTCCAGGGCGGCCCAGTTGAGATTCTCCCATTCCTCTACCTCGGCAGTGCCCTTCATGCCTCAAAGAAGGAAGTTTTGGACGCCATAGGAATCTCTGCCCTGCTGAACGTGTCAGCTGACTGCCCCAACCACTTCGAGGGCACCTACCAGTACAAGTGCATCCCAGTGGAGGACAACCATAAAGAGGACATCAGCTGCTGGTTCCTGGAGGCCATTGAGTTCATAGGTCAGTGTGTCACATGCACAGAGAATGGGCAGGCAGCAGCGTGTTTTGTTCTGTATGTCATTTGTTTTTTTGTTTTGTTTTTTCTTTAGGTTATTTTATTTTAGGTTAGTGAAATTTCCTTTCAAATTCCTTTTGGTGGGATTACTTGTACAAGCTTTTGCATCATCTTCTAGAAGTTTTGTAGGGATTTGATGAAAGATTTATTTTATTTTTTTCAATTTTATTTTTAAATGTATATGTATTTAAAATGAAATATCTCTGCAGCATGAACTTGTGTATTACGTAGTCAGGTGATCAATATTGTACTTTGAACTGAGTATGCGTGTGTGTGTATCTGTGAGCATGTGCTCTGATGTGTGTAGGTGTAGGTATGCGTCATAGTTAGCTGCTGTGGGACCAGAGTCTGACTCATCCACTGTTACTGGGTGAACAGGCGCTGTGGCAAAATTACCTGAAATGAGACTGAGAAAATACAGATATCTGATTTAAAAACCAAAAACAATTAAAAAGCAAAAGACAAAGAAGGAGATACATTTATTTAAAAAATACTCTGGATCTTGTGTACTTCTGCTCATGTGCCTCTGAAGTGACTGTAACCGTGTGAACTTCAAAGCAGCATTACAGAAAAAAAAAAAGATTAGATTTATCAATGTGAGGAAAAAATGAAGTCAAACATTTTTGCATTCAGTGCTTCTAATTTCCTACAGGCTGCCACACATGCTCCAAGATATGACTGTCCAACTAATCACGCAAACTGTCAGGGAAATTGAGTTACTATAAATGCTGTAATCAAATGATCACTTAAATCTAGTTATTCTCCATATTAAAGTAACACTGCACACAGAAGAGGCAGAACCATAAGTAGGGCAGAGGAGGAAGTGTGAAAAAAGAGGCCAATGACTCAAATTTTGCACCTGTGTGTTTCTGTACCTGTAAATATGATATGCTGCTTTCTAACTTTGATGGTTAGCTACCAGTTTGACTGGGCAGAGAGACGAAGGCGTGAAAGTGAAGAGGCGAGGAAATGAAAGAAGTCCGAGGGGGTGCGTCACTGTTCATCTGGTGTGTTAAAGATATTTGCTAGGTGAAAATAAAAAAAAAAAAAAAAAAAAAAAAAAAACATCCTCACACTGAGTGACATGTTGTTAATGTTCACAGGGTCAACAATGCATATTCTGTTTTTATTATCATTATTTATTTATGAGTTAGCAACTTTTCAGGTCATGGAAGCACTGCAGCCTAAATCCAAATTATTTTAAGACCACCAACATAGAAGAGAAAAAGCAAATTCTTCAGTTGAATTCAGTTTTGAGATTTTAAACCAACTCCAGTTGATGTTTGTGTAAATAATTGTTGTTAATATAGTAAATGGAAGGCTGGAGAAGGGATGCAGAAAAGGTCTCTCTGTTTTAATGGTTAAATAAAAATCACTTCAGTTTCATGGTGATACCCCCAGTGATTACCCAATCCAGTTTTACTATTAAGGGTTGATACTGGCAGAATGACATCTGTCATTTAAAGAAAAAAGAGAGAGCGAGAAGGAGGGCAAAAAAGATGCTAATAATAACAGATGTTTACATTTTAATTTAAAGGATTCAGTTTAAAACTCTTGAAGTTGTTGATGCAATAACTGTCCTTGATTTATACTGTTAATATTAAGGTTATTAAACCTATTTTCAAGAGTTGGATGTTGTAGGTATTTATTTTCTTCTGCAATTTTTGCTTTTGTTTGACAACTTTACATTTGTTACTGCTGTCAAGTATACACACATGCATTCAATTGAAATTCTTTTAAATTTAATTTGCATCTTCAATTCAAAATCATGTTCATACACAACACATTAACACTTTATTGCATGTAGCCTGATTTGTCTGCACTTAGTTTAATGTTATTTATTATTTCATTTTTATTAATACTATACCTATGGTTATATGTAATGTTTTTAACTAGACTTGTCTTTCTGTGAATCTGTGTCTCGGCAACTGTGTATCTCTGTGCCCAAGGCAAATTTCCCCTACAAAGTTTAAATATTATTTTAATCATATTTATTTTTTTCTCTTTTTAAAAATGGTGTGGCCTTGTGTAACCTTACACATACCATTATCAACAAAAACATGTGATGAATTTTAATAATCAAGTAAAAACACTTTTGATATGTGAATCATTATAGATAATTTGAAAGTGTGGCTTGGATTTGAATACCTGGGGGCTTCGAAGGTCAAATTTTGAGGTGAAAACTTGTTAAGGTGTGGGTATTCTTCTGTTGACAAATGTAGATAAAATCTGTGCCAGTCCACCCATCATTTTCTGGTACGTTTTGCATTTAGTTGTTTTTATTGCTAGCTGACACTTCTGACCCTCCCTCTTTCTTAGATTCAGTACGGGATTCCAGTGGACGAGTGTTGGTTCACTGTCAAGCAGGTATCTCCCGCTCAGCCACTATCTGCCTGGCCTACCTGATGAAGAGGAAGCGGGTACGTTTAGATGAAGCCTTTGAGTTTGTTCGCCGGCGGCGCAGCATCATCTCGCCCAACTTCAGCTTCATGGGCCAGCTTCTCCAGTTTGAGTCACAGGTCCTCGCCACGTCGTGTGCTGCTGAAGCAGTCGCAACGGTGAGCCCCCTGCTCGGTCCAAAGTCGACATCGGCCACGACCACAGCAACAACCACTCCCACGTCTCCATTCATTTTCAACTTCCCGGTCTCTGTAGTGAACCCGGTGTACCTGCACCAGAGCCCCATAACAACCTCACCAGGTTGCTGATGGACAGCCAATCACAGCGCCCCCTGCCCCCTCCCACACACACACACACACACAAAGTGAGCACAGACAGGGCTCCCATTGGATGGAGGAGATGTCGGTCTCACTGACCACTGCAGTACGTACATGCTTCCAGAGCAGGAAGGTGAGAAGTGTCATGGTGCCTGATTCAAAACAGAGTGAAAAGATTTTTTTGAAGTTCACCAACCAGCCAACACTCCTTCCGTTTCCACCACAGGTTTCTTCCAGTTGACCAAATAAGTACTTTCAGAACTTGTTTCTTAACTAATTTCAGCCGGAGTGTTGGACTGATGTCGACTGAAGATACACTTTCTTCCAACATGCACAGAAGCATGGTGACACACAAAAACTGACAGAGGCCTGCACAGCAGCAAAACTCCCTCTCTTCTACACACACACACACACACACATTCATGACTATCAACTGGATAAGCTCAGTATGAAGAAGGTCTGTTGCTATGGAGAAGAGGTCTTTTGGAGAGGAGATGTACACAGGAAGGAAGGAAGGAGGAATTTTAAGCACCCGCTCTTTCCTCCGAGTGTCCCTCCTGCTGCCAGAAAAAAAAACAACAACAAAAAGATGGATTGGGGGTGGGGGTGGGATGGTGACAGAAAGCAGGAGCTCTTCAGTGACAGGTGCTGTGCTGGGGATCTGACCGGAGCTTCTCCTCCTTCGTATACTTCTTTTCATCCCTTTATATTCCCTCCGTCCCCTCATCCTGTTACCTCTGCGCCCCCCCCCAGGCTCCTTTTTAACTCTCACTGAACAGACAAAATAAATAAAATAAAATGCCAAATAAAGGCCAGGTCCCTTGTAAATGGACTGGGAAAACCCCCTGCAAGCCTCTGACACACTTTAGGAAAGCTCCTCTGCTACATCAACTAAAAATGTTCTTAAATGAAAGGGCTGCAAAATGTTGAATGAACTGGTAGAAATCCGTTTTTAAGTAGCATGCATTGATTTTGGTATGTTTTGTGGTAATGTCTCTTTTCCAGAGAACTGGTAAGAGACTCTTCTAAACTGAGTGAAATTAGTTGAAATTTGTAATTGGCAGCCATTGTAAGAGCTGATTCTCTGAAATGCTCAAGAAAGGAAGTCTAGTACATCCTTCATTATCACATCTAGAAATATAAAATAATTTATGCGAACGTATCAGGAAAAGTACTCATACATGATCTTTTTCAGAAAGTGACACAATTTCTGGTGTTTTATGGAAATGTTTTGGTCAAAATACTACAGAGGTACCATCCAATAGCTCCCTTTTCAGCCTCGTCTTTACAACTCTGTGCAGAGCAGCTGGATTTAAGAGGTAGTCTGCCACTTAGATCAGCTCCATCCTCTTCTTCCACAGGGTGTGCCTTGTTTGAAATTGATGTGACAGCTTTGCACTATCTACTGAAGCAAAATGTGAAACTGGGAGGATAGAAAAAAAGGGAGAGTGGGGAGGGGTGCTGGATTATTGTTCTTTGATCTGGGTATCTGATAACACGGCGCCCTGTAAACCTGAACCACTCACTGAATGATGTACAGTTTTGTTTCTTGTTATATTTGTCAGACCTAGGTGACCCCAAAGAAAGATATAAAGTTGTGTTGTCTCAAGGTTTCTTAGTTGGTAGTTCTGGACACTCTCAAGCACAAGGTTTATTTTATTCTTTTTCCACGTATGTTTAATATTTTTGTGTAGTATTTTTTTAAACAGCAGTAGCTTCACTACTAGACAGCCCACATTACAGCCTCTCGTGTTCAGATTCTGGTTCAAACTGGATGTCTTTTGTCCTTCCTCAGCCTAGAGTTTCCCAATGACGTTAAGGACACATGCCTAGGAAAAGATTATAAGGTTGTTTTGTTTCCATTCAGTTGAAGCCTACGATTCTCCTTTTAGCTCAGACAGCAGACTTGTCGTTTAAAGGACCATGCTAGTGGTTATGTTTTTGTTTTTTTTATTGATTATAATTTATGGGATCCTCTGTTGATCAAGTTTTTAAAACCCTGGTTTTCAGCTGCTCTCAGCAAGATTGCTGTTGGAGCATACTGAAATGATCTGAAAACACTGGCTCCTTTTAGATGCCTTTTGACATTTCTTTTTTTTCTTTGCTTTTAAAGTTAACAGACAAATGTACATCTTCAAGGAATGAACCTTTTAAGGTGTTTTGTGCCTTTTTAATAAAGGTAAGCCGTGGTTTTTAGGCCTCCCTTGATTTGCCAGCAATGTTATTATCATCATTATTGTTATTTAAGTGTTTTTAGTTTTGTTTTTTCTCTGTAACTGCTATATAGCAAATAGCTGTTATTTGGTCAGACCCTTCAAGAATCTCCCCATCCTACCTCAGCAAAACATGATTTAAAATATCAGAAGAGCAAAATATTCTCTGAATTTTCTCACACACTCTCAGTTATGAATATGTGCACTTATAATATGTTGTGTAATGGGTTTACGCATGCATATTTTTAGTATAAAAAAAAATCTATCCTAAGAATACAGGAATTGAACAAAAATATGCTTTTATTAAGACCTCCAATTCCGATACACCACTTTCAGTTAGAAAGCCAAACACAAGAGCTTTCAAGTTAGGAGAAAAAAATAAAATCTTCCAGAGTGAAACAGGGAAAATAGATCATCTGTTTACCTGATCCCAAACATAATCTACTGTACAAAGTATTCAAGCACAACAATAGCGGTGACTTTTTAGGGCATCATCAAATCTCCATCATGGAACTGTTTGAGACAGTGCTTGTATTTCTTAAACTTATGGCTAAGCTGTACACTATGCTAGACCAACAAAGGCAAAATGAAAGGAGAAAAAATACTTTTACACTTTCACTTTTTTTCATTTCTAATGTTCAAGAGCTACATAAATACACACGCACTAAAGGGTTCAAAGGAAACATCCCGTTTTTGAAGATTGTCGGCACCCATCTCTGTAGCACTTTGAAGTGATGCAATACTGTATTTGTAATTTATGATTGATTTTGCACATGGTGATGCCAGATTGACCTGACTTTGTTTGTGCATAAAAAGAGAGAGAATTTTTAAAAAAAGAGAGAGAGGGAGTGGGAGGGCCAATCAGTGAAAAATGCAATACTTTGTACCTGTTCGTCTGCCTCTCTGTGTATGTCTATCTGTCCTGGCTGTGTCTCCGTCTGGTCAATGCTGTTAAACCATCATGGCAATACCAATCCTCCAAGATGAAATGATTTCCCCTCTGTTTTATTGTGAGATGAATGACCTGTGAATTTATCACTGAGAATTCACCGTTGAATAAACAATGTTCTTAAGTAAGCTACGTGTGCTTTTTGTATGACAGTGTGTGTGTGCCATAGAAAGCACATATAGAAGCTGTTACCACTCATAACGTAAATGTGTGAGGCTGTTATCACTATTTCTACCAAAATTGGCATTCAGGGAGGGTGTATGAATTTAGCAGAACGGAAGCAAAGATTTAACTGCAGTAGATGATGGCACAAATGTGTGGTTTAACTCATCAACACACACTTGCACACTTGAATGCAAGTGGAGAGCTTAATTTCTCATTAACTGATACACCTCACAACTTGTAGCAGCTTCTAATTAATATAAAAATCCAGCAAATAACAATCAAAGGCAATGGACATTATGAGTCAAAGCTGGATCTCTGCAGGGTTTCTGATGTTTAAATTATTTATTTTTTCAAATAATTAATTTTAGGAAGACAGGCAGATTTTGTTTTCATTTGGGACTTATAAAACAAAAATCATCATCATCATCTTCTCCCGCTTATCCGGGGTCAGGTTGCGGGGGGCAGCAGACTAAGAAGGGAAACCCAGACCTCCCTATCCCCCGGCCACTTCTTCCAACTCAACCGGGGGAATCCCAAGGCGTTCCCAGGCCAGCTGAGCGACATAGTCCCTCCAGCATCTTCTGGGTCTTCCCCAGGGTCTCCTCCCGGTTGGACATGCCTGGAATGCCTCCAAAGGGAGACATCCTGACCAGATGCACGGGCCAACTCATCTGGCTCCTCTCAATGGAGCACCGGTTCGACTTCCGAGCCCCTCCCAGATGACCGAGCTTCTCATCCCATCTCTAAGGGAGAGCCCGGCCACCCTGCAGGGGAAACTCATTTCACCCACTTGTACTTGTGACAAAAATAACAACCTCAAAGAGAAATCCTATTAAAAAAGCAAGAAAATTGAGGGTGTTGCATTTCTTTGTCATTTAAACCTTCTGGCACGTTCTTGTTAAATTAAGATTGGCTAAATGTTATCCAGCAGCAGCACCCTCTGGTGCGAACATCCATCCATCCATCCATCTTCTATACCCGCTATGTCCTCCAGCAGACCCCCGTGACCCTGGTGCGAACATGTAATTACATATTTATCTGCATATTTCTGATGTCCACAGTCTCACAAAACAGGAGCAAACCCTCCACCCATCCATTATCTATACCCATCCTAGGCCTCTTTGGGAGAAAGGCAGGTGTACACCCTGGACAGGTCACCAGTTCATCAGGACCACGTACAGACAAACAAACCACTCATGCTCACATTCACAACTACGGGTAATTCAGACTTGCCAATAAAGCTGGCCTAGTGTTTTTGGACTGTGGTAGGAAGCCTGAGTGTCCGGAGAAAACACACACAAGCGCGGGGAGAATATGCAAGTTCAACCCAAAAAGACCCCTGCCTTGTTTCAAACCAGAAATCTTCTTGCTTTAATGAATTCAGAAATTCAAGCTGTCATCTTAAGAAGAAAAGACAGAAGCTGTTTGTGCCTCATTGGTTTTACAATTTTGACATAACTGGGCCCATAAACAACCATAGAATATCGGAAAACCTCTCTACAGCACTACTTGATGTTGATGCTCTGGCTCTTCTATCCTTCAGCCTCTTGCTGTCTTGAAAGTGTTACAGCATGTTAAATAAGTATTGAAAAGGTGGGGGGCACTAGTGAGCAATGGAGGAGCAGGTAGCATTTCCCTAGAGCCCCTGCAAAGTTATAATATATTTGGCACTAACATAATACATGGGACAAGTTTTATAATATAATATGTGAATACTAATGAGAGGGAAAGGTCTAAACTTTACTAAAGTGCATCGGGACAGGATGAAATCGAACTTGAGGACGCATGCCTCCAATAAGGACAAGAAAGTGAGAGAACCAGGCCCAACCGCACCAGACTCGCCTGAGGGTAACTGTCCGATGGCCAATGGAGGCTATAAACGCCCTCCGCATAGAACTTCAAGCCACCAAGGTTGAAATTTGCCAGACAATAGATACTCGCATCGAAGAGATGTCCACCACGATTAGGGGAGAACTGCTCACCCTCAAAACCAGGATTCAAAACGCTATCCAAGCACTAAAGACGTCCAGTGACCAACATGGCGCATCCATTGCTGAACTAGAACGCGCAGCCACACAATCATCAGACGCCATAACTATGCTACAGTCGGAGGTAAAACGTTTACATACAGAAATGAATCAACTGACGGACAAATACATAGATCTTGAAGGGAGGTCTAGACGGCAAGATATACGGATTGCAATGTTAAGAGAAGGGGCAGAGAAAGGCGCAGAAATGAACGGCTTCGTGTCGCAGCTTCTGAAAGACGTGTTATCTCTGGATGACCCACCGATTGTGGACCGCGCTCATAGAGCTCTACGGAGGCGCTCAGACGACACAGAACCTCCTCGGACTCTAGTGGTGAGACTCCACTATAACCGCGACGTTACAATGATCCTCCGGAAAGCCAGAACCCAGAAAGAGCTCATCTACCACGGCCAGGAGATCCGCATTTCCCCTGACTTCACCCCTGAGACCGCAAAACGCAGAGCTGCATTTAACGGAATTAGAGCTTTGCTTCGGGACAAACCGGGAGTTCGATATGGTCTTTTATACCCTGCAAAGCTGAGAGTGACTTTCAGAGGCACGGAATCAATGTTCACTGATGTGAGGGAAGCCCAGAAGTTCGCAGAGCTTCACTTTGGCACGGACAGAGAAGGCGCAGAAGACCCGCAGCAGACACGTGATGCAATTGTGGGGTGACTGGAAGCTGGTAGTACTCAAGCTTGGACAATCTGGTGATGTTTAAGTTAATATAATGTTTTGACTTTCTGTTTTGGTTAAATAATCAGCCTTTTAGTTTCATTAACAGTATGGGGTGGACTGACATTTAAAAATAGGCAGTTTATATAGCCTGATTTATGTCTTTCAGACCATTGCTTCTCAAGTACCCATGTGTTGGTTTGGTGCTTAAATTATATGTTTTTGCAGAGCTACTTTCAACATCTATTTAGGAGTTCATAGTAAGGGAAGTTGGTAGTTGACTAGGTGAATGTGTGTTTGCTATGCAGATGTTACTTTTACTTGAGTTTTTTTGTTGTTTTTTTCTGTATTACTTCCTTAGAGGTTTCGCGCCTTACTTTGCAGGTTTTTCTTAGTATAGGCAAGACAGTAAACATTTTGTTTGTGGGGGTGGGTTGGGACTTGTATATGATGTATGATCATTTCTATCACACTTATGCGGGATTCTGCACACACTATCGTTCTTATCTGAATTATGCAAGTTGATGCAACACCAACAAAGAAGACAGGTTACTGTGCTCACATGGAACGTCAGATGACTGAATAATCCAGTGAAAAGGGGCAAGGTATTGGCACACCTAAAGACATTGTCCAGTGATGTAATTTTTCTTCAAGAAACCCACTTCAATAGAAATGAGCATATTAAACTGAGATGCAGGTGGACAGGACAAGCTTACCATACTTCTTGTGCAATTAGAGCTAGAGGTGTGGCTGTATTATTTAAGAAAGGCACACCCTTTACCCATAAATCAACTATATCTGATAGAGAAGGCAGATATCTAATATTAGTTGGAGAGTTGTATTCTGTACCTATTACTTTGATTAATATATATGGCCCCAACATAGACTCTCCTCTATTCTACAAAAATATCTTAACCCAAATCTCTGACATTTCACAGACTAATCTGATCACAGGAGGGGACCTGAACCTTGTACTAGATCCATACTTAGACCGCTCGTCCTCACGTAGAGCACCGGTCTCTAATGTCAGTGTTTTCCTGAAGGAATATCTAAAAAACTCTAATTTGTTTGATGGAGGATTTTTAACCCATAGGGGAGAGCTTATTCATTTCATTCAAATGTTCCATAATGTGTACACACGAATTGATTATTTACTGGTGGATGCAAAATTGTTACCTCATACCAGTATGTGTCATTCTCTATCAATGCAACAAAAATCACAGATGTAAGTGAGGAGTGCGAAAAATTGGGCCTTTTGTGACCCAATATACTTTGAAGGATTTCAGTCCTGAAATATCCTTACAGGCATGATCTGAGGCTTCAGTTTTCAATGTACAGAGATGGGAGTGGAAACGTCTGTCTACCTTTGTTGTTCTGCATCAGTAATTTTTATGTTCACACAACTCCAAGACGGGTTTTTGGTTGTTTTAAATACCTGGAAGTTAGATCGTCCTATATTCGAGGCAAGATTTTCATGGATTTACATCCACAACAATAAGTGGCGCAGTGGCAGCATTCTGAATGTGCCCATTACAATTGAATTAAACTTAATGTCATAACAATGCCGGGTTTGAGAAGTTCAGAATGATGCTGAACAAAGCAGCTCAAAAGGAAAAAAAAAAGAAAAGAAAACGGTCATATATAGAGCTATGAACCCAAAAAGCCTCTAAGTAGAAGGTGTGTGAGTATGAGTGGAAAAAAATAAATAAGTAAAATTAAGGCCTGCCCATCATTTGAGTGATTACTGAACTGAAAGCTCCCCTGCCACCGAGGTTGAAACATTGTCTGATGCAGACAACTGCTGTGGTGTAATGGACTTGTGTTTCGGGTGGGAGACAAATCTGACCAGCACTTGTCCACATGCAAGGTAACTAGTGGACTAGCAAATATACACACATGTGTATATATATATATAAATATATACATATGTGTGTAAATATATGTAAATATATGTATATTTATTTTGGGTGTCTGCTGTATCTATCACTTAGACAATTTCTAACATAACACAGTCCTGTGACTTTGGTCCAGGTCTTAAAATATGTAATTCAGGTACTGATATCAGGGTATAAATATTCAGCCTCCACATCTCCATGTCCACCTAACAACAACTTCAAATCATTCTTTACTTGATGCCCTTCAGAAGTGGGTAGTTTGGGTGGTTGACTCCTCTGCCAAAAAGTAGCTGCCTCAAACAGAGCTGTAATTACAAGATTCAAACACATCCTTTTTGTACTATATCTCTACTGTTATCATTTCATCGATAAAATAAATAAATAAATAAACCTTTAAACATGGTCCTCATCAAAACATTTAACACAATCTAGTTCAAAAGTAACACAGATCAAATGCTATGAAAACAGTAAATTCAAGAAACAAGTCAAAATGAATAAATAAAGTAAATTAACTTCATATGGTTAACAGCTTTTACAAGAGACAAACATTCAACTTCCGCTAATGCTCTTTAAGTGTTTGTGTGCTGCTGGTTCCTCCACAGACCTGCGTAAGAACAGAACCATTGTAATATATTTTTGACATTGTATTAAATTTAAGAAATTATAAATAAATATTAATATGTATTCTCTGCCTTGCCCTGAAAAAATGTTCTGTAATTTGAAATGTGTGTACATTTCTAAATGCAATGAACATCAGAGGGGATTTAGAAGCAGGAATACTGCACAACACCACCACCCATATTGTATCAGGTCTTCAAAAGTGTAATTATCAGTTGTTATCTCTCCATAAAGCGTTAGGAGTCATTCTCCACCTCCTTGAAGGCTCAGAAAGCCATTATCACAGATATGATGAGGAAAGTCTGAAGCAGGATGACTTGGTGGGAGTGTAAATCAATTGCAAAACTTACTCCTGGAGACTCGAGTTAGAGTGCCATCTTTTCTTTTAAACTTCTCATTATCGATAATGTGGTTGACTTTGGGCAACTAAAGGCCAGGCGATTATATTTAGACTCCAGTTTTACTTAATTTTACTTCCATATGATTTTGCATCTTCGCTTTTCTGTCACTGCTTGGTGTATACTTTATTTTGGACATTGTGAAATATAATGTTTATAGTACTGATGTGTAGGATTATTGAACAGCAAAGATGCGTTTAGTGGTACAGTGACAAATACAATCCTGTGTCTACAGTATATATTGTCCGTGAGAACCTTAAGGAGTTAAGAAAATTATTAGTTATTTTTTTTATTAGGGGCTCTTAATCATCCCAGGGCCTTCCTGGTTTCATTTCCAGTGTAGAATATTGTTATTTTTTTATTTTTTTTTATTTACTAGGTTGTTTTTCAAAAGGTCTTTTCAGATTAGCAGACAAAATCTAATTATTTTTTGTTTAGAGTTGGGGTTCATTTTGTTTTCAAATGCATTTAATGGGTCACAAGTCTTACTTGTCTATACACTTATGGAATATTTAAATCATCATAAAACTATACACTATATAGATTGACACTAGGTAAAAACTGTAATTCCAAAGTTCTTAGGTAGCCTGCATTTAAAATCATACTGTCAGTGATGTAGTACTTTCTGTAGAAGTGAGTGTATTCCTAATTTACGTTTTTTTTTTTTAACTTCCTCTGAAAGCAGCCTCCCAAATGATAAATGCTGTTATTAACAATGACTTGTAACACTACTCTTGTCTATTTATCTGAACCACAAATGAGCCATTTTTTTTCAATGATGCCTAACTTTTCCTGTTTGACCCCAGAGAGTGAAGATCGTTAGGATATTAACATGCACCACAGAAAGAATACTGATTTTATGATCAGCACTGACCTACAGACTGTAGGCCCAGGCAAATACATAATTATGTACAATGATTAGGCAGTATTTTAGTTTTTTGTAAACCATTCCTTGAACAAGCTGATATGCAATCAAAATTATTTATTAATCAACAATCAGCTTCTAACTGCACCATAGTGAAAAAGGAAATAAAGACATGACCTTGACTTTTGTTTTGTGATTTTTTTTTTTTTTTTTTCCTGTGGTGTTTAAAAATAACATTGCATTTGGTGTTTTGGCAAATGGTGTGGATGTTAATTTGGGTCTACAGCAGGGAGGTCTGGGGACTGTTTCAGAAAGAAGCTTCAACCAACCTCACAATAAAAAAACAAACAAAAAACAAAACAACTGGTAGTCAAGAAACTCTGAATTTTGGATTTCAGAACAGATGCACTGAGTTGGTTAAGTCAACTATTAGTATGTTGACTCTGAGTTATAAAAAACTATCATCATTAGAGCTCCGATATCATGATCCACCATGGCAATGCAAGTAAACAGCAGAGATCCTCCTACTCAACTGAAGTCGCTTGCTCGGGGTTAAGTAACATTTCCCTGAGTTTCCCTGAGTTCGGGTTCAACATAGCCAAAGTTTCTGAAATGGGTCTGTTCCTTCAGGATACATACACATTTTAATACCAGGTGTGAACATGTGCAATAACCATTAGCCAATTGTGATCAGACTTCTTAGGATACCTGTTAATACCAGATCTAAACTCACTAATTGGCAGGTTTGAAATTTAAGGTGTCCATTTGTTACAACTGGCAAAATGAGAGATAGAAAAAGAGGAAAATGTTGTAAAAATCCAATTAAAATTCACTCCTATAAACTAGACAGAGAGATGGTCCTGAAGTGAAGCTGTGGATGAAG
>JBAMYA010000004.1:11690169-11702047 GCA_037176975.1 Arrhamphus sclerolepis | reverse complement strand
CTATATTTATTTATTTTTTTTCCCTCAACAACCGGACATTCAGATGGATCAGTTTTCTTCCATGTCTTTTCTGCTTTTAGTTGACATTTTAAGGCATTTGAGATCACTGTAGCTGAGCATCCCATGTTTCTGCCATCTCTAGTCAACTTTTTAATCAAAGTTCACTGTTCTTCTGCATGAAATAACCCATTTTACTCAACTATTCAGAGAAAAATACTTCAACTATCATGTACGTTTGCTGCTACATCCTTAAATAAGGCTCAGATGTTTCACTGAACTCCAAACTGCTCTTTAGTTTTTTAGTTTTTTTTTTTTTTAGCCCAATAGTTTTTTCTTCACTTTTTGCAAATAGTGATTTGAAAAAAATCTTCATTTTTGATTTGGAATAGAATGTAGTGTTTCCAATGCATATGCATATTTGGAAATAATAGCTGTGATAAGGATTTTGAATTTTACTCACTTTATTATTATTTTTTAACTCCCTTTTATTATTTTAAACTCAACTTTACACAATTTTGTTTTTTTGGTCCAACTTTGTTGGTACTTCTCTTACCTCTTAAATTAAAACTGAAAGTCTACTTCCACATCTTGATAATTTCATTTTAAATCCTTTGTGATGTCATATAAAAAGGTAAATCATTATGTTTAAGTAGTTTAGTATGAATTTTTAATTCCAAATCCAAAAAACTGTTGCAACAGTCTGATTAGGAGTCATAAAGATGTCGGTGTCCACGCACTGACCTGCTCCCCTCTGTAGATGACGTACTCTGCGTAGGCCAGTCCATTGACGCTAGGTCGTCCTATAACGGAGTGGTGACCGGGAGGTGCGTGGGCCATTTTCATCGCGCTGAACTGAAGAAACGACTTTCCCAGTGTCACCCGGCAGAACAACATCTGCCTGCAGTCACACAAACAAATTTTCTGGAATTTGTGTCAATATAACACATTAAAAAAAATAAAATAAAATAAAAATCTTTCTAAAAGACACATTGTTTCTGAAAACAGGATGAGTTTATAGGCATTGAACAAACACTCACCTGTGACACACATAACAGGAGCGGTCCTTATGCGTAGGACATCCTGTTCCTCCACCAATCCCATAGACATACTGGTTGCTTTTGGAAGAATTCTCCGCAAAATAGATGCCCGCACCAAACATGCCACCAATGTAGGCGTGACGCTCGTCAAAGCCCTTATGGATGATTGCATTAATGAAGGGAGAACCTAGGAGGAGTTATTGTGGAGTGAGAAAGCATGCAACCACATTAACCAATCACATAGTTTAAAAAGAAAGTTATTTGCTGTCTGTCCTTAGTGAAAATCATTTGTTGAGGATTCAGATCAAATCCCATTTCTGTTCCCGTCTATCTTTGTAGTGACGTCCACCGCGGGAACAACAACTAATACAAGCTGGTAAGAATAATTGAAAAATGGGCCGAATGGTCCCATCTTTGAAGATGTACATGACGTACGAAGCATGCAGGGGGAGTGTAGAGAAATACATTTTGACCAAGTGTTATCTTGGGACATCTTGGTTGATTGTATGATCACTGGTGCAAGGCAAGCAATTTCAGGCATGAGAGAAACCAGATTATTTCCTAGGATTTTTGACTCTGCATTTTGAGCTTTTTCAAAGAAACCAACCCCCGACTGCAGTCCCTGGGGTTGTGTCTGGAGTAAGTTGTGTGGTTGAAAGGGGACAAATGATAAATGAGATTTGCTCGAGCTTAAAGTCAGGCTGGAAGAATGAAAACATTGCAGTGCAGACTTAATCTCCTTGCGCATGAATGACTGAACTTTGACCAAGCTGCGTTTCACTTCTGTCAAAGCAGAGAAATGACTGAAAGCTCCAGGAAATGTGGCATCATGCTGGACGAATCCTGCTTGGCTGTCTTAATTTTTGCCTCTGCATTGGGTACTTTTTTGGCTTATTTTGCCAGTGAATAAAATTTTAAAGTCATGCATTTGCTTGAAATATGTTGGTAAACACAGTTTTTCAGCCTGCAATGCCTTTACAACCATCTCCAGCATTGCCTTGGGGTTTCAAAATACATGCAGAGAATTTATACACCACATATATTATACAACTGGGCTTATTTAAAAAATAATCAGAATAACAATAATAATAATAATGATGATGATAATATAAGTTATAGGATTGTTTGGCCAAGGAACTGGCCAAACTTAAATAAATGATAGTAAAATGGGAAAGCAATAAAGCGAAAAACTATAAGTAGCAGGCCGTACTGATATATTTAATATGACGCGTCCACTCTATGATGAGTAAACTAGCGTATGCGTGCACACATGCTTGTATTTACCGTGAAAAAGCATGCGCTCATTGTGGTGATTGTGATTCTCATCTGCAATTTCCTTCTGCCTGTGTACATATCTCTCTCGTAGCTTCTTATTCACCACCTTCTGAATCTGCAAACGAACACAAAGAGGACGAGCAGTGAATGTTTGCTGCGTTTAAATCAGAAATCCAATTCAAAATTGACTGAAGCTTAAGTTAATTAAGCTTGTGTCCTCCTGGTTTCTGTGCTTTTAGAGCAGCTACACTTCTCCAGTGCAAACCTTAATTATGTTGTAACGACTGAAGACTCCGCCTGCGTTGCCTCCATCGCGATGTTCTCTGATCGTGCTCTGCAGCTGAGGGCAACATCAACAGACATGGAGCAATCAAAATTACACACAAGCACTTGGTATTCTACAGTTGAGGCACTTTCTCCTCAGTGAGGGTGAAATATGTGGACTATCAGGTAATTCAGTTATTGCAAGATCCATATATTCCGAATGTATATTCAGCAGCAACACAGTTAATCAGATACCTTGACAATACCTGAGGGAAATTTTGAACAATTCAGCTAAAAATGTGAAGCATCAGCAGAAATAAAAGAACTGCAGCGGGCAGGTTTATAAACTAAAGGAGCTGCTTGTGGGAATGAAGCCGTAATGTGTGTAAAGTGATTGTCGACTTCCACTAAATGTCTAAATGTCTACCTTTTCCAGTTTTCAAAAACACAGTTGAGTCAATATTTTTTCCCAGTACTCAACTAAGAATTATAGTTGAAATTACCTGTTAAATTTCTGTTAACATCTGCCAGTCCTCATTACTATAAGCTCAATCAAACTGCCATCAGCTGTTTTCTCTATTCACCGATTCTCAATTGCAAGAGCAATATAGTCAATGAAGCTGTTACTCAGAAACGGAGCCTTTTGTTCAGCGTGTTGCTTTGTGTGTCTTTTGAAATGATGCATACGTTAACTAAATATCCACCCAGAGAACTCAAAATGTGCGATCATACCACTTGAAATTCCCACAGGTGGTTAAGCCAACCAAAAACTACCATCAACATGAAAGTGTGAAGTGTCCTGTTTCTCTGTGAAATGAATCCATTTGGGGGGAGATGCATTCGTTTACCTCCTCCTCCACAGACTGGAACTCCTTGTCATCTGGTGCCAAGTCGATCAGGACAGTGCCCTGGCTGGAGCAGTGGAATGTCAGGTACGGGTTTGCACCTATAAACATGCATTTTGGAAGTGAATCGTGAGCAGTGAAATGTTTTACACAGTGCCTACTCTGACTGGAGCCCATTTGGATGCAGCTGATAAAAGCTTCACTTATGATAATCAGAGGAGAGGCCTGCACAGCTTACAAGCACAGATGTGAGAAAGGGTTAAAAACAAAAACAAACAAACAAAAACACAACAAAGTGATCTGCAGCTCGACGATGGCACAAAGGCCACCATAAATCTGAAAAGTTTAACACCTTGAAGTGTGGAAGAAACAAAACTCTCTCTGAAGCTGAGTGTTCGGCAAACTGAACGACACCAGTAAAGAGTCTTGGTCGCAGCAGCTGAACTACACAGGCTCTGCTGATTGATGCTTTGTGGCAGAGTGACCAGGCAGAAGATTCTCTCCAGCCACAGCAAAGTCCAATTAAAAAAAAAACAAAAAAAACAAAAACAAACATCCTTTGACAGGAGAGATTAGGTCTGATATAAGCAGCACTGAACTGCTGTACGCTTCAGTTGTACGCTTATGGTTAGAGAAAAAATGGGCACTGCTAAAGACAGGACAAATGTGCTGGTATCATTGGTCCAAAGGATATTCTCCCTTTGTGGATAGTCAACATGCACTATATTTGTTTATATTTGTTAATAGTGAAGTCCTCCTTGGTCTGCTTTCATGGAGTACACCGTTATTCAAAACTTATGAATCAAGACAGTGATCTAAGCTTAACTTTAACACTATCATGCTATGCAAAGTAATAAGAATGGTCACAGTAGGGGGAAAGAGCAAATAACAGAAATGCAGATGGAAACCCGTTTACGTAGCAGTGCTTTAAGGGGGGTGCACATTGCTCACACTCAACTTTGCATCTGTCTCGTCTTTCTTTCTCTAGTACACTTTTAAAGTTACATATGTATGTGTGTGTCTGTGAATTTACTGACCCTGCTGGCCTCCGAGCAGCCGCTCAATTCCCTTGATGAGTTTGTGCCTGTGACCATAAGCGTTAATTCCGATCTCCTTCAACTCCTCATGACCCATGTCTGCCAAGACATCCAGGGAAATCTGTTCAGAGATAAAGATACCTTATCAGTTTTGTTTATGGTTTGATGCTGAAAAAGAGAAAAGAAAAGGAAGTGATGAAAAAGAGAACATTTATCAGTGACTATATTCACACTGAAAACCTCTCTATTCACACCTTTAATTACAGATTTATCAAATAAATCAAACCCCGTCTCACACCCTTCAACTATAAACCCCTCCAATGATGCCAATTTAATGGTGACAACAGCAGGTCGCACAAAAGCTGCTCATCAAAACTGCCAACTATTAATATGATGAGTTGAATTATCTGTGACACTCTGCAAAGAAAGCAAGTCTGACAGATATTCATGAGACAGAAAAAAGTGAAGAAAAGGGCCAGTGAAAGGGTGGCAGTAATCACACAATTTATGGTTGACGATGAGGTCCTCCCTGCTTCCTGAGTTTGTTCAGGGAGATCAGAGAGGAGATTCATCCTGCAGATAACTTTCCTCTGCGTTGTACTGATCACCGATAGCAGGGGTAAGTCATCACAAACTAAAGACTTTCTCTGGCTTTTAATGAGACGTTCACCGGCCAAAGCATTTCACACCAAAAGCTGCTATATAAACCAGCTTCATTTTAGTAATCACAAAAAACTAGATGCAAACTTCTGCCACGCTACAGGCAATCTGAGCATGTGAAGCACAACTTCCACTATGACTTACTATTTTGCATTTATTTTTTATATGAAAGATGTAAATTAAGACAGAAAAATCTCCTGTCATCTCTTTCCCCCTCTCTTATTATTATTTTACTTTTTTTTTTTTTTAGTAAGACTAAATTAACTAATTGGCACTAAAAAAATTCAGTTGAGGCAGATGGGAATGCCATGAGGTTTGCAGCTGTGTGGTCATAAAGTAAGTAGTATAAGTTGTGGGCTAATTAAAAATCTGGTTGCGCTAAATAAGAACCTGCAGGATTACCAGCAGTTTTATAGATCATTAAAAATCTCAACTACTTTATTGATCCCAGGTGGAAAAGGTAGTCATACATTGAGATATTTCAGTCTGGAGAACACAACAGTGGAGTGCTGATGCAACAGTCCTAAATAAAGGTAAAGGAAGGTGACAAATTTGACACATTTTACCTGTTCTCGCTGGAAGATGTCTCGGAGGTGCTCCAGACCAAGACTCTTCAAGAACTGGTTGATGGTCATGTCCAGCAGAGCTGCGGAGTCGTGAAAAGCTGTTAATCATGATGCACTGAACGCAATACACAATGCTGAATGAAGACAGACACTTATGCGTGTGTGTGTGAGTGAGAGAGAGCATACTTTCATTTTCCTTCCTGTCTGACCCAGTTGCTCCGTCTGCAGTGCCAGTGGCCCCAGCTGCTGTGATTTCGCTGAGGGGTGTGGTTAGGTTGTCTATGCTGCTGGCTGCTGATAGGCAGGATGGAGACGGGGAGGGCGAGATGACCACTCCCCCTGACGCACCTGCACTCACCACACCTGCACTGACCTGAAAGTGAGGATTTAAACATTTAAATCTTAAACCTGTTCTGACACTTAAGTCTGAAAAATATTTTGGACTTCAACTATTGGTGCACTCCAACTGAGGTTTCTGTTCCTGTTATCACTTACACTTTTTTTTTACGCTTTCAGAATTTGCATACAAACTCATCAACCTATGCTTCAGATCAAAAACATGACATGTTACTACTTTGCTCTTTACACATTTCAGCAGCTGAAAGTTCCGTGTTTAAACTTGTACTACGTGTGGGGACTCACCACAGTGGCCTGTGGTTTCCAACAGCTCGGCAGGGCGTCTGGTGGCATGGCATCAATCAATAACGCTCGGATGTCATCAGCCTGGAACACATTAATGGCATGTAACCGTTTTCCGGGCTTTCATCTCCTCACACCTAAGCTACTGCAACAGCCTCCTCACATGTCACAAATAAAAATCCATTCATGGGCTCCTTACTATTGACTTACAAGGCTATTTGTGGCATTCTTTTTTAACTGACCTTTCAGTACCACGTGAACAGTTAGAGGGTTTATTTTCTACAGGAAACTTGAAACATGAGATGACAACATTTGCTGTTAAAAACCATACATTGTAGAATGAGCTGCCTGAAGAGATCAAGTAAACGCTGTCATTGATGCCTTTTAAAACTCTTCTTCAATCATACTTTTTATCAGAGAGGCTTTCCTTATTTTATTTGGCTCTTTTTTTGAAAGTGATGTTTATTGACTGGAAACTGCACCCATACTTTATGACATTTACTATTGTTTTGCTGTAGTGATTTTCTATGGTGCACTCAAGCTTGGGTCCCTCAAGTGAAAGGAGGAAAAAGGAAACTTCTTAGGAAATCTCATTAGTATGCAAGAAGTAAGGAAGCTGTCTCTTCCATCATCAAAACTTTCCCGAACTCTCTTCATGGTCCTCCACCGTCTGCAGAATAAATTATAACTATTCAAGCATCAGGTCAAGCTGACTGCTTATTTCCCATCCTCAAGTATGAAGAATCAGACAATTTTAGGACTGTCATTGAGGGAGATATCCAGAACAGCTCGCCATTACCGTCGCCAAGTCCAGCGGCGTCTGTCCCTCCTGGTTCTTCATGGTGGGATCAGCTCCATGGGCCAGCAACAGGGCGCATAGCTGAGTTCGGCCTTTCTGCGCCGCTTCGTGCAGCGGAGTGAATGCCCATTTGTCAGTGGCGTTCACACATGTATTGTACTTGATCAGCAGGGCGGCTATGTCCACGTGCTGGGGAAAGGGCGGAGGTGAAGAAGCAAAAGAGTGAGAGGTGGAGAAGAAACAGTAAAGTTGAAAAGCAGAAGAGATCATGGAGAAGGATGCTGGCGAAGGGAGAAGCGACATCAGTACAATGGGTTGGTAGATTTTGGGCTATAAAACTGTGATGACAAAAAAAGGAGATAAAAAAATAACTAAATGTGAGATTCTGCCAAACATAAATATTAAACTATTGCTGTGATTCTTTTATCTCCCACTTGTCTTTCATTTCCTTTTCTCCACATTCTGCTTCATTTGCCCTCAGCTCTTATCTTAGCATCAAACATCGACATGGCTTGTTTTTGTGAAACAATACGAGATGTCTCAGTGCGTATACATGTGTTTCCACAGTGCAGAGGTCATTAAGTTTTCATGCAAACCTGTGTTTCATGATTCTTTTAGTAGTAACATGCTGTTCAGATATCAGCACTGAGCAATTCCAACACAATCAAGGACTACACATCAGACGACATATGTTTATTACATAAAATGACAGAAACAATTCATACGTTTAAAGCTCCTTATTAGTCTCAAACAGAACAGAATCTCAAAAAAATGCGCAGATATGTAGAGTAACCATCTCAGCTTTTGAGTCGACACCTTTAGTGGATACAAGTCATGCAGTAAAATAGATGCAACGATGAAAAGACTGCAGAGGGGGAGGTGAGTCTGCACGTTTGTGAGCCTTACCCCATATGAAGCAGCATTGTGTAACGGTATCAACCCTCCTTTATCCTGAGCGTTCACATCAGCCCCATGCTCCAGCAGATACTCTGCCACCTCCAGGTTGTTGTAACCAGCTGCAGAGCATCGTAGAGTCAACACAGTAAAGAAAAAAAAAGAGAGGAGGGAACAAGAATAAGGAAGAAAAAACATCAGCCTACATGAGAAGAGACTTCACAGAACATATAATCATCTTTTTCTTTCACAAGAAAGAACATTAAAGCAGACGATGAGTGAGTTTTTAAGTGATCAGACCTGCAAAATAAAACAAATTACAGTGTTTTTTCAGTTGTCTGTTAACTTCAAAACTGTGAGTCATTATGCAAAATATTTTCTTATAAAGAAATCTTTGCCTTTAAAAAATAAAAAATCATCTTGTGAAAAAAACAAAACAAAAAAGAAACTAAAGCAATACTTCCATTAGCAGGAAAATAATAGCACTGAAAGAGCAACTCCTGTTGCATTTCCAAACTCATCACACTGAAACCTTTTCCTCTGCAGGTCGCGATGCTAAAACGTTTATGTGAAACATTAGTGTGCACTAATAATGTTTACATAAAATTCATTTTCTACACATTGTGACATTTTGCCGTAGCTAATCCCAACACCTTATGCAAATGAAGATAAAGATAAAAAAACAACCTCATAATGACAAAAAATGTTTATAATTACTGAACTTTCCCGCTGTTGTAGTTGATTCAATTATAACAGAACCTTTTATTTTCTACGTAGAAACAAAATAATTAAACCCGATTAAACACTCAATTTCAAGGTCTGCAGTGATTCTTTGCTTTGTACAGCATTGATTGTTTTCCCCTTTTTTTCCCATTTACTGGTAATTATACCAGTGTGAATGTTATTAGGGATACGTGTGTTCAGGTCTGAGTGTTTCTGATGTCACGATTAAAGATCCTGAATATTTACGCGACCAAGCATCTGTGCACCCTTGAGGAAACGAGTATCATCTCTGATCTCTGGGCATTAAAAGTGCGTCAAGCCTGTGTGAGATCCAAAACTGGTCTAGGTCAACCCCTTTTGTGTACGAGTGTCATAGATGTGTGAAATTTTGATCATTCGGTAAAGTAGGGTATGTTCATGAATAAATATCAATATGTGCTATTAATATCTTAAGTGAAAAAGAGCATAACAGGCTGCTGCCCTCAAGCATCTTTGCCCGCATGCTGCAAACAAGCCTTCGCTTGCTCAAAACATCAACATCAAACTCTGCAATAGGAAAATGCTTCCTAGTTTACACACTGTAGAAATGCACTCGTTTTGTTACCGAGAATTACACAAAAAGATCAATACCACTTAAAGCATCTGGAGATTAAACAATGCCATCAATTTAGTCAAAAATAAAGACAGATCAAAAAAAATCAAATATGTTTTCAATAATAAAAACCTTCGCTTCAATCAAAAAAAAAAAACCTTTTCAATCAAAAATCTTGTGTTTGAATGCAAAAAATATTTGAAGACTGTTTATATTTGATTGAAAATGTTTTCTTTGATTGAAGTGAAATGCTTTTTTGAATTGAAAATACTTTTTATGATTGAAGTAATCTTTTTTGTGTTTGGGCCATATTATGGGTAGAACATTTGTGTCTTTATTATTCAATTCCAAAAAGTTGCTTCAATCATAAAAGTATCAAATCAATCAAATCTTCAATCAGAGAAAAAGACTGTTCAAATGCAAAATTAAAATTGCAATATATATATATATATATATATTTATATATTTATATATATATATATTTTCCAGAATTATTTCCAAAATGTAACAAACATAAATGCTAAATTTGAGCACAATCTTGATAAATTTTTAACTTTGTTTGAAAACAGCAGTGAAAAAATTTGTCAACACCAAACTGAACATTTTACCAAAAACCTGAAATTTCTTCCGTTTGTCTTTGGTTGGACGATCCGCAAAGCTATCCACCAATAAGATTTGTGGGTGTGGTCTGTATCTTGTGATGTAATCATCTAAAATGACCCAAACTTCATCCTGAGAACTGATGCAGCGCTCTTTGGTGGGAACTAAATTTACGATATCTGAGGTGGGCTTCAGTGGTAGCGAACAGAATTTGCTTTTCAATGTGGCAGCAAATCACATTTCACAGGACTTATATTTATAAAAGTTCATCAAACCTTCTAGGATTGATCATAAAGGTGTCTAGAAAGAATGTACAGAGTTGGAAACCAGTCCACCCAGTCACTGAGACTGCTGTGTCACCACAGGTGAAGGCGTGGAGGCTGGACGGCGCCGAGCTTCACCTCGGCAGCGTCATTGAGGAAGGCTCACTGGTTCTAGGGGTTCTGGGAGAATCCTTGGTGTCTCTGAGCGACTCCAGCTGGGTCCGGATTTCCCACGCAGTTGACGGGACTCAAACGGCGGAGTTCCTGTTGGAGAAGTTGGCAAGGACTCCGGTGAACTCTGTGACGTCACCCAAACGCAGAAAAGTGTTTGTGGCGTCCGAAGATGGATTCCTCTACCAGGTTTGTTTCACAAATGTCCTTCTGTCAGAACCGACGACAAACTGGGAAGAATACGTCCAGAACAGTTAAAACTGACTTGTTCCCAGTAGAGAACCCTGAGGAACACCTCAGAATCTATCCAGTTTTCATCAAAAGTTACAATTTTACACAAAAAGACACAATTTTTCATTAGAAGTTGTGATTTTCTGAGAAAGAAAATCAACATTTTTGTGAAGGAAGTCACTATTTTTCAAAAGGTGACTAATGAGGAAAAATGTGATTTTAAGAAAAAATGTTCTCATGAAAAAGATTGCTCTTCCCAAGAACAAAAAGAAAAAAGAATTTCCAATACCCCAACATCCATTCGAGATATAATATAATATTTTGTGAGAAATTAAAAAATATTTGAAAAAATCTTATAAGGTAAAAGCTATGATTGTTCATGAAAAAGATGTGATTATACCAAATAGGCAGGATTTTTTTTATGAGAAAAAAATTACAATTTTCACTAAAAGAAGGAAAATGTTGTAACATTAAAAGAAAAAAAATATTTATGTTGGAAATAAAGTTGGCATGGCAATGATATAAGCGCACAAAAGTATGTATATATGCTAAAAAAAAATACTCTTTGTTTCATGAAAAGATCATGATTTTTATTGAAAACTGATGATTTTATGAATTTTCTTTTTTGGGGTTTCCAGTTAGATGTTGGGACTTTACCAGAAAAAAAGTTGTTTAACCAAAAAAGAAAAGTTCAGAAGAATTCAGAAACATTGCCAGGAAAAGAAAGTGGAAAAAGGCCGTGGAGTCTCTGTTTTTGATGAAGTGAGTTTCTAAAAGTGAACCAGGCTGCGGTTTTCTTCCTCGTGTTCAGGTCTCCAGGTCTGGTCACCAAACATCTGCTGAGTTTCCTCGGTGTCCGTCGTTACTTCTGGTTACTGAAGATGAAAAAATCCTGGTAGCAGGTGTGTCTTTTTTTTTTTTCTTTATTTGGATCTGTGTTAGCAACGAATATGTGCAACTACTAGACTGAAAGGTTTCTGGAGGACGGCTCTGAAGTCTAGTTTTCAGAATTCTGCTTGTTGTTTGACTCTACGTTGATCAAACTGTTGTTGATAAGAAACAAAAATTGTCAGTGCAAATCACATCACCGTAGTCGGACCCGACATGACATCACCATGGTAGGACTGACATCACCATGGTAGGACTGACATCATCATAGTAGGACTGACATCATCATAGTAGGACTGACATCACCATGGTAGGACTGACATCACCATGGTAGGACTGACATCACCATGGTAGGACTGACATCATCATAGTAGGACTGACATCATCATAGTAG
>JBAMYA010000004.1:11663085-11679898 GCA_037176975.1 Arrhamphus sclerolepis | reverse complement strand
CTTACACCTGGCTCGACAAAGCTGCACCTCCTGAGCCTGGTTTGGTCTTTGTGAAACGGATGAAGCCAGGATGAACTCATGGCACTATGTCAAGCCAGGGTTTACCTCGTATCCTGGATTTCTGAATCCTACTTTTGTAAAACAGCCCTCTGGTCTAAGGTGGTCTGACTTAAAAAATAGATAAATAAATAAAACAAAAAAAAAAACAAAAAACAAAGAGTAAAATGGGCTTCTTTTGCATTTTCATAAATAGACTAAAGGTTTCTCCAATCACATGTTTAATGTGTTCGTTTATGTCTAAGACATAATTTAATACGGGTTTAAACAGTTTTCAGTATTTTAGTTTTTGATCGGGACCTGAGTTAAAGCGGACTCTGTTCTATAGTTCGTTAACTATGGCCAATCAGAAGCGAACTTCAGAGTCGTCGTGTCCTGTTAATTTTCTTTTAGCTTATTTTTACATTTCAAAACCAGCTAAAGTCAAGTCTTCTGAATTTTACATTATTTCTCATAATGAACAGAAATATTTTAATTGTTATTAAAGAACTGTAGCGTCATCCTGCTGTAAACCACAGACATAAGGATGTAAACATACGCCACGTTCTTATTGTATTAGAAGCTGTGGTCATCTGCTAAATGTCCAAACATAAAAAAAAAAAAACGTTTCCACATTTAACTTAACAATAAGCTGCCTTTTGTGTCTCCGGATTAGCAATAAAGCACAAAGGGTGTTTTATTTGAACAGAAATAGTCGCTCAGGTGCTCCAGTACCTTTAACAAGCTCCTCATCTTCTCGTGCAGCGCTCTGAACTCTTCCGGAGTCATTTCTGGGTAAAGTTCATTTTTCAGCAGCTCCTCCGTGAACTCGTTGTTATTGTAATAAACCCTTTGTGCGATTCCGTTCAACAAACCTCCCAGAGACTTCGTCGCTTCCACGTCCGCCATGGTTGCTAGCGGACACGGTCATGTGAGGCGGCATCCTGTCTGATCACGTGAAAACGGGGCCCTGCCGATGCATTGTGGGAGATGTGGTTTATTGTTAAATTTAAGTTTGGCGCCCGTCTTATGAAGTCCCAAACAATGACAATGATGATGACAATTCTAAGGGTCTAGACACAGCCCCCAGCAGCCTCTATGACAAAATTATTATGCATACACTGAACTAATATATTGTAACGACCCAGGATAAAGTTAGAGGCACACAGTTGGCCTGTCTCCTCCTGTCCCTGTTGATCACTGGACCGCAGGTCAACTCCAGCAGCGTTAGGGTGGCCCCCGAAAAGCACAAGTTCAGGCTCCAGAAAAGAGTTAAGATCAGCAGAGCAAGGACCCAGGACATCAAAATCTTTTTTCTAAGAATGGTGAGAGTAAAACTATCGAGGGTGGCTGAAACAATTAGCCTACTTGTTCGTTCATATTATTTCTGAAACATTATCTTTGACGGTACGCCTATGTTTTTGTTTATATTTTTGTTTTTGTTTTATGTCTGTGATGTCTATGTTAATATCTTCAGTGTGTATGCTGGGGGGTGTATGTGTGCTGTGTGGGTATGATTTTGTGAGTTTTTATATGTTATTGTTGATTTTATTATGCAAAGCACTTTGCACTACAATAGTATGAAAAGTGCTATTTAAATAAAGATTGATTTGATTTGATTCGGCCAACTCAATCTGGTGTCCGCTTCTTGTTGTGGCTTCCCTTAAGAATAAATCACCCAATGTATTTTTAGCCAAACAGAGCAATAAGATGCCCATGGAAAATGCTGCAGGGCAACTGAATGAATCACAATCACATAGTGTAGAGTGGCCATGATCAGTTCTGCCAGAGTCAGAGCGAAATGTGACACAGCTATCAGCCCTGGTGTTTCTCAGGGGTCTCTGCACCCTCTGCAGTCTAATGAGACCAAATTTAACTTGTGACCTTAGCTGAGTGGGAGTCCAAGCTTTCCTGGACTCCCTCTCAGCTAAGGTCACAAGTTAAACATATCAAAATCATGTAAATATCAAAAATGTTTTTAATAAATACATTTACCCCACTCACATGCACAATAAGTCTGACTTCAGCGACTGTGCATACACAATGTTTACATTTTATAAAAAAACAAACAAAAAAGCAAATTACTTCATCAGCCTGACTGAACTGGCAGTTTTAAAATACATGATGAAATGTATATAAAAAAAAAAAACGTATCTGTGTGCGGCGTATGAGTTGGTCAACAGGAAAAATGCAATACGGACAAGATGAAAACAGAAGTAAGCAGAAGCAGAAGACTGTAGTTGCAGGTACCAGACCAGAACACACAGTTGACTCAAGTTGAAATGCCAAGAGAGGGACAGGTAAAATCAACAGGTAGAAAGTTGCTTCTAGATTCTAGGTTGCTGGAAACCGTTATTCTTTCTGTAAACTGTTATTTTATCCAGAAATGTCTGCTCATTGTTTGATTCACAGGAAGTAAAGAAAGCGGTGTATGTTGAAAAAGGCTCTATTGTAGATATGGTCATTGTCAACCTTTGTCACACACATACACCAAAAAAAAAAAAAAAAAAAAAAAAAAATTTACAATTCCTGCATTTGTGCTCTGAGAGCATTTAGTAACATTTCAAGCAATTTTACACGTTCTATATTCAACAAACACTTAATTCAGTGCAACACAGGAAGATTCTCCTGAGAAATCT
Organism: Arrhamphus sclerolepis; assembly: GCA_037176975.1. Taxonomy (NCBI): domain Eukaryota; kingdom Metazoa; phylum Chordata; class Actinopteri; order Beloniformes; family Hemiramphidae; genus Arrhamphus; species Arrhamphus sclerolepis. Next base: position 11,677,223 of record JBAMYA010000004.1, on the reverse strand, counting down.
TCTGCAAATACAATTACTGTATATGTGCGTGTCTACATATCTTATTCCATCCTTGTGGATAAAATTGCAATAATTTGCAGTGTAAATAATGTAAACAGTAACTGCATGTGCACAGGTCTATGCAATTATTTCACTATTAAAAAGAGGTTTCAGTGAAGAAATTAGTGCATGTGAATAACGGTAGCAATACAGGATAACAAATATGCGCCCCCACCCACCAAAAAAAAAAGAAAAAAAAAAGAAAAGACATTTACTATGTATTATTTGCAGTGGATTCCTCCTTATGTCGAACATGGCTTTGTGTGATGTCATGCACCATTACTGTTCAGCGCAAGCGCTAATTTATTCAGTGAAGGTTTTGTGTCTTCATCCATTCATTTTAATGACTGACAGCCGAGAAAAGCTGCTAATGCCGGATGGTGAGTGCTCAGATTATTAGAAAAAGCCATGGCTCACAGCTGCCTGTACCAGCATTAGTTTTACTTTTCTGCTTGGTAAAACCCTTGTTGGATGGTTTTGCAACTCTAATGACCATCCAGTGGAGCAGACGAACAGGATATCTGAATATATGAGCTTGTTAATGAATTATTGTCTACATGTGTCAACACGCTTTGATCTTACCTTGCGGCCATCGCTTGCATGGCAGTTGACGTTGAGTGGCGTAAGCAAGGCCATTAGCTTCTCCTCGTTACCGCTCCTGCAAATATACACGATATATCACACAAAAACACAGTGGAGAAGGAAAAGAAAAAGCATCATCACAAAGAATTAATAAAGGAAAAGGAGATAGAAGTCGAGGAAAATGTAAGAACAAGCCTCAGTCTGAAGGGAAAAACCTGAAAAATTCCAGTTGATCATGAAGAAATATTTAAGTGTTGCTTTAAATGTATGTATGTTATGTTTCCATCTAAAGCTGACAGCAACAGGCCCTATGGCTGGCTGCAGAAGAGCTAGGAATTTGCTTTTGCTCTTGATCTTCATGGTTTTTAGGCTCATTGACTGACATTGGATGGGCAGCAGGAAGCGTTGCTAAGGCAGCAGCCAATCCAATCATCATCTCTTTGACAGCTGTAAAAAAAGAGGTTGTCAGTTTAAGAAACACTGTTGTCCTATTTTTCTCAACTTTAATTTTCTTTTGTTGTTGTCTCCCTTTCCTTCTTTTTGTTTCAAAATTTCTTGCTTTCACCATTAAAAAAGAAAAAAGAAGCATGCAGGCTCTCCTCCAAGTGTAAATCCCTTCTCTCTTTTGATCCCATTATTCAGTCTTTTTCTCCACAACAACACCATTACCTTGCATCTCTTGCCGTCCTATACCTTTGTACTTCCTCTTTTCATCCTTTACCCAAAAACGGTATCCACTGCTCCTCTCACTCCCCACTTTTACTTTCAATCCCCAGAATCCATTCAATCTTTTTTCTGGCTGAGCATGTGGTTGTTACCAAAATATGAGAGAGATTATTTTAATGCATCTTCAGAATCTCACAGGATGACAAATGTTTGCCTTTACACTGGATATATTTCTAATAATAAGAACCTGATTAAAACAGCTGCCTTACACACACTTTACATTTGTACTCACTATTAAAGCTCAAATCAGTAATCAACCTTCTTCAAGTAATACAAAAGTTGTTAGACAACAATAAAAAATCAATATTTTCACCTAACTGCTGGCTTCCTGCTATATATGCCTGTTGGAAGCATTTTAAGGTCTTTAATCTTGTGTTTTGTTGTGCAGTTTGAAACTTTAATTTATTAACTGTAATTCTGTCCATACAACAAAATTACTTTGTGAAACCTTTAACACTAATATATGTCATCTAAAGACTACAATCCCCCCCCCCCCCCATATTGGAGACTAACGATTTCCCCAGGATTGGGGATCTTGCAGGATTACTACTTACATGACTACAACCAATAGCGCTCCTGCTGGTTGTGTATAATAATTACATCATGCAGTGACACAATTTGCATAAGACCACGAAAAAAGGGGTGATAATATTAAACATGTCTGTCAATACATTTTGTAATATTGTCAAGTTGTGGAAAAGACTGCCTCCAACTGCCACGATGCACCTGACTGACATCACAGAAGCGCACCCCAACTCAAGCAAGAATCATGAATTTCTTCTGACTGCTACCTTGAAATGGCTTTTAAAATCATTAAGAGTTAGGACAGCATCGTCTCAAGCTGTGCATAAGTTGTGGTTATGAATGGCATTGTTTTCCTTGGTGTGTTGCTTCCTTGTGAAGTAAAAGTTCTACTTAAGTTACTCAAGTTACAATGCTACACCAAGAGACAATTTGATGAGCATCATCAACTTTTTACCTATGCTCATAATTCCTATGGTAGCAGTTAAGTTTTTTTTTTTGTCTTTTCATAGACATTCTGATGTAATTCCTACCTGGTAAATATCAACTCTGTGTAATATACCATGTATTGTAGCTCATCTGAAGTGTAATTACTTAGATTTAAATGCTGCAAGTGCATGGACGCTGATAATGTAAAGCCTTTGAAATAAACAAGGTGTAATTTCTTTTTCATATGACCGTGAGTGAAACTATTGAGATGTTTTTTTTTATTTTTTATTATTTGTCTGTAATAACTTGCAAGAAAATTATCTTGACCATGAAGAAAAAAGACACACCAAGGCAATGGGGCTACTATTTTCCATAAAAATAATGCATGGGAATGAACACAAAAACAAAACACAAAAATGAGCTCCAAATTCCCAAGAAGCACATGGGATAAAAGCCAGTCAGTGCCTCAGCTGTGAGACAGCCACACTGGGTTCACAGTTTACACTTAAACAGCATACTGACCCCATAATACACTGGGGTACCGATATGCTAAGCCAGCTGCTTTATTGTGTGTATGTGTGTGTGTGTGTGTGTGTAGATGGAAGTGAGAGGGGAGGGGGAATGATGAGGCATCAAGCGCTCAGCCACCCACATACAATCCCAAAATGAGAGCTATTCCACTTCCACATGCAAGAGATGGAAACACACAAAAACAGCCCACATGCACTGCCTGCAACCATAACATGCCCTGAGAATGCACGTCACTGGCCCACAAGTACTGAGCTCTTTGGATCTGAAATACTCCACTAGTGTGGGAGCTGAGAGTGTGAAAGTGTGTTTGCATAAAAGATTTAACAAAAAAACAAAACAAAAAAAAAATAAAAATCACTAAATTCAAAGAAGTAGAGGGGAAAGAGATCAGACAAGGAAAGAAAAAATGTGAAAACATGGCACAAGAAAAGTGAAATGTTAGAGAGGTAGCTAGATGAGAAAGGAGATCGGAAAGGAGAGAAGAAAAAATGAGAGAATTGTAAAAGACAAAAAAGACAGACAGGATAGAGTCTGGAAAGAACGTAAGCAAGGGAAAAAGATGAAATGTAAGGATGGAAAATAGTAAGTAGTAATCACAGCAAGGCATTAAGTGCACAGAGAGAACAGAGGGAAAAAAAGAAAACAAAGAGCATGTAGAGTCTGGTACTTACCTTGCCGCCTCCAGAAGCTCATCCTTCTTGTATTCACCTAGATGGTTACAGAAGATCATGGTGTCAGACAGCTGGTCACTAACACACATCAACCACACAGAGACACACATGATCAAGCAGCCAGAAAACAGATGTGAAGATCTCGACTATCTTTTGGCGGAAGACACCATCTTTCTTCCTATTGAGCCCCCCTCCTACTTTTTCCGCTGCCTTTCCCACTCAGTGCATACCCCTCTGGCTACGGTTGCCGTGACGATGTGTTGCCGGCAGTGACCACAGCACGTTCATTGTTTGGGCGACGAGCGACAGACTGACACACGCTGTGCCTCTATCCGTCTGTGTGTCCATCCATCCCGCCCTCCTTTGCCTCGTTGTTCTCCAGCATCTCGGCTGCTGATCATTCCGCTTCCCATCGTCCCCCGATTCCCATCATCTGTCCCCGTCTCTCCCGCTCTCCTGTATCCTTCTAGACTCTTTCTTCTGTGGGCTTAGGGGGCGCAGTTACCATTAAAAAGCACAACAGAAAACAACAAACCCCTCCCCCATTTTTCTCACCCTTTCTCTGGCTTCACCCTGCCTCCCTGCTACTACAGTCACAACAAACACACCTTCCCATATGCACGTCTACTGCTGGGACATAGACATGGGTGGGGGAGATACAAGCCTTTGCATGAAATATGTATTGCTGCTGATATCACTGCTCTATTTGAGAACTGGGATTCACACACAAATGATCTTTTGGGATTGCACCATTTGTAAATCATACACAGAAGTAGCTCCCAACCTGGGGGTCCACACTTGTGCCAAAAATCAGAGGGTATGAGTTTTTTGTTTTGTTTTTTAACTGCCTGTAGTTTGCAAAATTTCATTTACTGCTATTACATGAGTTGTTTTGAGCAGACAAGCGTTTTTATGTAATTACTAAGTTTAAAAAAAAGAAAAGGAAAATATATAAATATATATATTTTTAAAAAGCATCTACAATTACACAACAACTGATGTTTTAGAGCAACACGTATAAGCACACATAAGACCAACAAAGAGAAGGAGGGTCCTGAATGAAACATGATTCACAGCAAAAATACTCTATTTATCATACAACAAATAAAGCTGCTGCTTTTTTATTCATGCCAACATTTTTCTTTGCTTCTGTATATTTCTCAGATTTATTGTTAAATATGTCAGAACTGTTTAAGAGACAACTGTGATGTTGGCATTAATTCTTCACATGAAACATAAAAGGCAACGCATTATCTGGTTCACTGTCACCTTGGTTTGAGTTGTTGCATCATGCCATGGCTTGTAGCATAGACCCGACCAAAGGATGATGAAATTTGTCAACTATTATTATACACTCATCTGGCACTTTATTAGGTAGACCTGTTCAATGGCGTGTTAGCACAAATAGCTAATCAACCAATCACATGACAGCAACTCAGTGCATAAGGCATTTGACAAGACAACTTGCTGAAGTTCAAAGCAAGCATCAGAATGGGAGGAAAGGGGGCAACAAACGTGACACAGTTGTTGGTGCCAGACAGGCTGCTCCGAGTATTGCAGAAACTGTTGATATACTGGGATTTTCAGACGCAACCATTTCCAAGGTTTATGGAGAATAGGCGGAAAAGGAGAGCAGCAGTTGTGTGGACGAAATTGCATTGTTGGTGTCAGAAGAGAATGACCTGGTTGGAGATGACAGAATGGCAATTTCAGTTACTGTTGCCACTCTTTACAACCAAGGTATAAAAACAGATGAGCTACAGCAGCAGAAGATCATCATCAGGGGCCACTCCTGTCAGTGAAGAACAGGAAAATGAGGCTACAGTTTGCACAGGCTGACCAGAATTGGACAATGGAAGATTGGAAAAACTTTGCCTAGTCTGTATGTTGAAAATTTGGTGTAAACACCATGAAAACATGGATCCGTCCTGCCTTGTTTCAACAGTCCAGATTGACGATGGTAGTGTAATGGTCGATATTATTGCTGACAACGTCCATTGTTTTACGACCACTGTGTACCCATCTTCTAAGGGCTACTTCCAACAGGATAAAACATTTCACAAAGCTCAAATCACCTAAAACTGGCTTCTAGAATACAACAACTTCACTATACTCAGTAAACTCAGTATTGTTCACAAAATTGTAAAGAACCTGCAAGTTTCAGTCCAAACTATTAATCATGCTCCACAAATGCTTAATTGCCAAACCTCTGAACTTTTAACACATTGTAAGAAGAGGCACAAGATTTATTTTAAATTGCACAATGTTCTCCAAACACTTTCATAGAGCACTTTTAAACCTAAATGTCACACATATTTATTATAAATCAGGGGTTCTCAACCTTTTGCAAGCTGGCATATTCGTTGCCTTCAGGTCAGGTAGAATGAGTTGTTGTAATATCTGTAAAAATTACCAATCTAAGCATTTATCAGCTCATTTTCAAAATAAAAAATAATAAAAAAAATTATTATATTATTTGCTCCATTTCTATGTTTGCGCTATATATGGGAAGCAAACACAAGGTAACTCAGTACTATCAGCTACCACAATACCTTCAAGCAGTTGGTGGTTTATTTCAAGAAAAACCCAAAGAATAACTCACATATACAAATGCAACAGTGGCAATAGGCCATGTGTAGCCTACATGTGTAGCACAAATCAGCCTTAAAAAAAATATGTCATTCTGTGAAATGTTCAGACTTGCAGGGTTCTGTGACATCACAAACCTATTTCTGAGCAAACATATCCAATCTTCCCATCTGTGTCTCCACTCGGGCTGGGCAATTAAATGAAAACTAATTGAAACCAGCATTCAGAACCATAAGATCGATGTTATCTTGCTCATGTCACTTACTTTTTTTTTCTTCTTTGAAATATTTATTAGATGGTTATATACAGTTAAACTGTGTGTGCTTCCTTTCACTAATTATAAAATCAAAGATATGTGTTCTTTTATTAGAGAAATATCCCACTGTTAATAGCTGATTATATTTGCAGCATAAACCTGTCATTGACCAGTGATCTATGAGGGCAAAAAATAAAATCGCTCATTGACTGTAAATCAAGGTAATTCAGTGGTTCAATTAATGGCGTCACATGTCACACAGCACTAGTCTCCACCCAACTTTACATCATGCTGTACTGTCCATTTTTCAAGTGGCTGGCACAAAGCAATCATCCAATTTCAAAAGCTGTAAATCCCCTAAATGTGTTATCTACAGAGATGCAAAGACAAAAAAAGGGACTTTCGTCTAATAAAACTGAATAAACTTTTTAAAATGTGCAATCTGTATATTTTAACAGGCAACTATAATTTTTCCATAGAAGGTGCGTGGTTACCGGTTTCATTTGTCCATATGTGGCCCTGTGATGGACTTGCCGCCTTTCTCAGATGTACCCCAACTCTCGTCTTCTGACAGCCGGGATCTTGAAAATGGCAGGCCCAAAACATGATACAACCACCACCATGTTTCACATAAAGCCCCTCTAATGGATTTGTGTAATGTTATGGGTTTTCTCTGGCCTTGACGAAGGCTGGATGTTGTTGCTTGCTCTAAGAGAAGCAGCAGTGACTGACTCTGCAAAAGCCTTTAGCATCTAATCATGTTCCCACTGATAACGCCTCTCCTAAGGGCTCTTGAGCAGTGTTCCAGGGTTCTTCCTTGCTGACACAGCAGTCAAGTGGGGGCTTCTGTCAGGCACAAGGAGAAAGGGTTTGCTGGGCTGGAAAGGACATTGTAGACCAATTCAATATGAAACTTCATACAGTGTCCATGCCCCTTACTGTTGCATCCCAACTATCCTGTATGCGTGAACTTCACTATTGCTCAGATTAGACCATTGTGATCCCTAGCAACCTGCAGACAAGCATCAATTTTCTTTCTAGGAAGCAGTGGATTTTTACTTGTCTAGACACACAATATGTTTCAGTGTCCTTTTTCTGGATTCATGGACATTTCCTTTTATCCAAAGTGATAGATGCTCTGGATGATACTCTTACTACCTTTGTGACCTTGCAGACTGACAAAAATTGCTCTTAAGTGATTGGTAACAGGAGATTGGTTTACTACTCCTGGGGAAAGTAACAGTGGCTTTTAAACTGACTGTACATTGTTAAATTCTTAGGAGTTTTTAAAAAACAAACAAACACAAAAAAAAAAAAACACTGTCCATCTTTATGGGAATAAGCAGCTCTTTTTTCCAAGGTCTTTAGGAAACTGCTTTATTTATGCTGTGATACACTTCCACAAGTATTTTGTGAAGGTCAGACTTTGACAGATCCCACTTCTTTGAATACAAAATGGCATTAATTGTTGCCACTTATGTATGTTCCCTAGTCTGGCTCATTTCAAAGCTTTCACAAACTGCACAAACGTTTGCATGCAAGAGTAACAGACGTAGAAAAAGAAAAACAATGTTGAAGTCACATCGGAGTAATTCTGTTTTCTTTAATTTAATTATATGGCTCTGGTTTTCTGTCAATGCTTTTTATTTTCAATACAATCACTAGAAGTCACCAGAGACGCAAATTGTGTTCCATGCAAAGCTAGTAAGGCCCCTTAAGAAAATGAAACTATGCAAGCAAGGTAAGAAAGTCATTTGTCATATCTTGTTGCCAGGGGAAAATTATGTTACCACAACAACCCTGAACCCTCCCTAAAGACAGAGTTTCATTGTGTGATTTATGTCTCACGATCAGCAATACGGAGTCCAGAAAAGCTAGACACTTAAGTCTTTTGCTAAAAATAAAACATTAATACAAATCCTAAATGCATTTGTTGAAGCAAATGTGATGCAAGTGTGTGGCATCAGAGAGAAAAGGATTCATGTGTTTGACTATGCATGAATGCATCCAAGTGAGTGTGTTTTTTTTTTTTTTATACAACAATCCTGCTGACTCCAAACAGAAGAGACAAGGACATGTTAAAGCTTGACAGGCCAGCTGCTTCCTGAATGATGATATTATGCCTGGTTGTGGTTGTGGATGTGTGTGTGTGTCTGTGTCACTCCCCCGACAGGATGCTGTAGACACCAGCAATCATTATTTGAATTCCAATTGTTGCATGTGTATGAGGATGCATTTCTTAGTACCTGCGTGTATGCATATATTTCTGAATGCCTGTGGGTGTAAATTTTGTGTGCGACTCCAGCTACGTGCGCAGGTGAGCAAGTAACAGTGACAAGCAAGAGTGACAATGCGATATACATTTTAACTTTGTACCAGGGAGCCAGTGTACTGTGTATGTATACTAAATGACTGTGCAAGAGTAAATGACAGCTGACTGATGCTGACTGGACCATGAACTGCCTCAGTGCTCAGCTGTCTTTCTTGTGCATTTATACATGATGTGTGTTCAGCTAAATATAATTTATCGGAGAATATTTTCATACACAACGTTGATATACAACAACCAGCTTTTAGTCTGAAGTTGACTGATCCACTTATAGACAGAACAAGGTTGCAAGTTCTGCAATTGTAAGTGGATCTGCATGCTATGAAACCCACTGAGAGGGACAAAAATAAATGGTACCAAAACTGAAATTTGTTAAAGATTAAAAAAAAAAAAAAAAGGCACAACTTACATTGTGTAATAAATGTAAATTGCCTCTCTAAGTGCTCCAAAGAGAACTGTTCTGGTGTTTCCAGTCACCTACTTCACAGTCTGATTTGGATGTAAGTGTTTGCAGCTTTTTGTAAGGTCAGAGGCTGTGATTTATTGTGGTGCAATATTATTTTATAGTTACAGCTAAACCACTTCAAATAAACTGTAATTTTATTAAGGCTGGTCTAGTGTAAGAAAGCATGAAGGACAACAAGGGGTGCTCCTTGGGTTTTCACACATTTCCCAAATAATTATTTCAATGACACACAACAGTCTGCAGAGGCTTTTTTGAGTGTCCCATAAGTTGGAATAAACACAAGAAACTCATGCTCCAAAAAAGGATTAGCACTCAGTAAAAGACATTGACACAATAAATCATCTACCCTTTGAGCAGTGATAAGTGACATGTTGCTGGGTCTTCAGGAAAGAACCTCCTTTCATCTGTGTTTCGTTTAGTTAGTCCCTCCAGGAGGCTAAACAGTGATTCCTTGCATCCTAGAGTCACGCCCCTAATGTCAGCTCTCACAGCTCCCCACCAACACAACCTCCATTACCTTAACTGCAAAATGGCTACCTGCATTCTCACTGCTTACAAAATGGCTACCACAGCCAAAACAGCTTTGCCACCTTCATCAGACCCACATGCAAGCTCCAGGTAGTGACAATGCTGATACCATCCACTTTAACTCCTAGCAGAGGCAAAAAAAAAACTTACCAGCATGGTCCCAGACCATACGCGCAAGTAATTGAGATGAACAACACACTTGCCTGTAACCTGACAACCGTTTGTACAGAGGTCAGATCCCCCAGATGCAAAGTCATGTTTTAGACCTATGCGCAGCCTAGTGCGCACCACAGGAGGGAAAATGGCAAAGCGGCCGTCAGCTCATTGTGAACTGATCACAAATCTTTTCTGCAAGCAGCCCAGGACGCGTCTACGTAATCTTGTTCACTAATGAAAGGATGCAGTATAGACAATCTATACCAGAAAACTCTGAACAAGAAAGAAACACACCAGTGACAATAATTGCCAGTGGTGTACTGGACTAATTGAATTAGTCCATAACATTGCTCAACTGAGAATTTTTAAAATGTGTATTCATGGTGGCTCAATGTTTTTCTGCAGCTGTGTTTTGACAACTCAAGGCTTCAGACTGCAACCAAATCTGGAGCGCGAGGAAATTCCAGACCTACTCGTACATGTGCGACTTCAGGCAGTGCACGAGTAAATTCCACACCCACACATTTTCTTTCTTTAATTTTTTTTTTAAGAGGAAGGGGTAAATATTCTGGACTCTAAGGCTGCAGGCGGCTGGCCAATGTTAGCAAGGTATGGAAGCTGTAAGCAGCCCAGACACAGAATCAACAGAAGAAAGTTGATTTTTAGTTCTAAACATTATCGGTACAACAATACATGTATCTGTATTGAACCGTTCAATACAGTGCCCTCAGTTCATTATGCACATGTACCGAACGATACAGAATTTTAAATTTATTTTATTAACTTGTCTTCTGACAATGCGCTCTGTATTAAAAGCTCAGTGGATCCACTGAGCGTGTCCCACATTCAGAGACAAGCGTGAGACAAGCTATGTCTAAACCAGAGCTGTTGCAACATCAAGATGTGCATCATTCAAATTACTGTAACTCTTCAACTGTTCTTGCTATCACGTAATTCCAACGTACTCTAAAACTAAGAAGCGCATATTTGCGCTGATATTCAAGCAATATGACACCCGAGGTCATGCTGTTATGCTGAATATCAGCACTGGTGTGACTGGGTCATAGGCAGGAGGCTGCAGATAATCACATCAGTGCTGATATTCAGCTCAACAGCACGACCTCCAGTGTGTCATATTGCTATCATACAAACGTTCTACATTTTATTATTTAACAGTAATAAGCGACAAGACATTATGATTTGTTTGTTCATTTAATCATTCATTTAGCTCCGCCAACACAGTTAGTTCTTCAACTGCAAAGCTGTTGCCAGGCAACGCATAAACATTTTCTACACACAAACTTGCAACTCTGCGTCTGCATATTACCGCTACTTTGTACAATAAATGGAAACATTCAGATAAATGTAAATGATACAATTTATTGTACAACCAATGAAATAAGAGTCTGTTGACACGCACTTTGGTGGCATGATGTGTTTCTAATGAGCCAAAGATACATTTATTTTATCTATTTATTTATTATTATTTGCCGTTTCAGCAAACAAATGTTTGTAATTAATTTCAATAAAATGCAAGTTTAAAAAGGCATGGAAGTTTCACTTTTTTGTGTCGAAAAAAATATCTTGACACTAAAATATCAAGCCGAACTTTGAATTTTGTGTATCGTTGCACCCCTACTAAACATATTTAGGATGTTTTATTACATCACTTTTTGTCTCTCCCACAATGTTATTTCTCTCTCCTACAGCGTCCATTACAATTACACGTATTGTAATTACTACTTTTGAATTAATTATTGAATTTTATGCACATCTTTCTGCATTTTCTGTGATTAATAGCAAAAAGTCATGTGATTTATCACCAACCACTGTGCCCCTAGTAAAGAATAAAAGTTAGTCTGGAGTCTGAAAGTTTCTTTAACGTCAAAGAGATCCACTGACTTATCTGCTCATAGTAAACTTTAAATCATTCAGAAGAAAGGTGGCTTTGTGATATCAGATTATTATTCCAGTCTTGCTGTGTAATTGTGCTGCCTCAGTATTCCGTTTCCAGTGTGTCTGACATGTTCAAATTGCAAAGTCAATAGGGAGTAAGTTGCTCAGTCTTGACATTACTGGTACCAATTAATATTCTGGTCTTTTGCTTTAATTAGTAATCCTTGCCCCACTGATCATTCTTTACTCTAGTCTTTCTGATTACTTGATATTTTTCTTTGCCACAGTAGTTTCTTTGCATGGTAGAGAAATATTGGTTTCCAGACATTTTTATATTTGTAAAAGCTATGAAAGAGCCTATGAAATATCAAAAAGGTATGTTTGACCACCTTGCTTGAGTGCTACACTGGTGAAGACAGATTCCCTCTGATTTTCAGCTAAGCTTCCTTCTCTACTGGTAAAAGCACCATTACCAGTGCAGGACTTTGGAAGCTTTCTCCCATTAGGAAACTAGTCAAAATGCCTGAAAAAGCCACAACATTTCAGCACTGAATCGCTCTTCTGTTGGATAAAGAAATGAGGCCACACGCATGTCCCTCCTTCGCAAGTGCAAGCATATAAATGATAAAGGACAGGAGAAAATAGAAAGTTTGCTGTGGACAAATAAATGGAGATTAGATCACACTGTAACTGCTCCCAGTGAGGCATGAAACACAAATCACGCAACAAAACAGAATAATGTCAGCTTTTTCTTACATCTGATCCCCAGTAGAACCCCCCAGCCACACAGGCCGGTCCTCATGGCGTGACACAGTGAGTCATCATAAATAATAAAAAACATATACTGCAGCGTTCAACTGTTTTTTGTGAATTTTAATCAGATTGAGTTTATATCCATTTTAACAGACATAGTCTTGATGTTTTATAGTCACATTCCATTATTTTGGTCACACTTTAATTGTTCTAAAGATTGATTACTGTGGAGGCCCTTTTATGAGGATGATTAATGTCTCAAGAACAACAACAACTCTGAAATGCTTTTAGCACTGTGAACATAAGCACACACGCATGCAAATATTTGCCATGGTTTTCTTAGAGTATTTGAGCTTCCAAACTCCCTGTTTTCTTTCTTTTTATTCATTAACCAAATTCTGTCAGTCTAACCTTGCACAGTGGCCAACAACCATTCACGCCGTGTTTTGGAGCTGTGAAGCCATGTGGAAAACAAGGCAATTTCAGCTGCAGGAAAGCAGCCCAAATTGGATGAGTGAACCTTGGAAGTACAACGCTCACACACTACATAGAATCCAGAAAATTAAATAAATATTACTCTCTTGTGGCTTGAATCAAGGCAACTGGACTTTTTCTTGGTGCTTAAAGATTGCCCAATTTTAGGATTGGCAAAAGCTACTTAATTTTATTTCTCTTGCAAGTTAATCAGCCTTTTTTATTTTGGGTTTTTAAGATGGAAAATCAAAAATTTTGGCATGAAGACAGCTTTAATGGAGATATGAATACATATTTTCTACTCTTTTTTTGCTCAAGTCACAGAAAACCAGGAGTTTCTGCAGGGCACAGGGTGGACACAATCCCTAACTGATTTCAAGGGATGAAAATCTGTCTAGCAGAAACCTGTTGTTGATGTATATAACCCATTCCTGAGCATGCACTGTGACAAGATGACAGGGTGGATTTTTGACACAGAAAAGGTCAAAGTTGTTTAAATTCTTCATTTCCTCTCTTGCATCTTTTTAAGTTGCTCCATGATGCATTTTCATAGTAGAGAGCAATGCACCTCTTCATACCTACTCATCAATGAAATACTATCAACATGTAATTCTTTTCTTCAAACAGCAGCCAGAAACTTTACAATCTGGTTTGATCTTGAGTGAATGATGAACCATACTCACCTTTGTGTTTTGGACATATTCAGATGGATCACATTAGCACTAAATTAGTGGGCTGTGTTGCACTGTCTGAAAGGGGGGGATTATTACTTCAGAAACATTATTACTTCACTGCGGCTTGAAGTCTTAAGTTTTAAATCTTGACCCCAGCTCTTCACTTACTATTGTTTACACAATGCTTTTTCATTTGTCTGCTCATCAGGGCCGGTTCCAGGCAGGCATACATGAGGGGACGCTCAAAAATTTGGGGGGTCATGTGTACACAAAAACGAGGCTTTGTGATTATAAGAAAGAAAACAGTGCAGAAGTACGGCCTGGACGAGCTGTCAGACGCAGGTCATTTATCCTCAGTCTGTTCCATGCAGTGGGCCCCCGCAACAACAACGGCTTACTACCAGTCCAGTCTTAGTTAACTACGCACACATTAATCCATCAACTCTCAAATGTACAACAAAAATAGCCTAATCACACAAGACTTCACTGAATGTTTGTTTTATTTGCAGAATGGTTA
>JBAMYA010000004.1:11627759-11642332 GCA_037176975.1 Arrhamphus sclerolepis | reverse complement strand
GATGCAAAGAAAGTCACTTGTGCCAGTGGTTTCACCAGTAGTGTCTTCAGAAAATGTCACATCAACCACCAAAGGTATCTTTTTTCTTGTGTGATTGCTTAAACCTGGTAAAGGTAAGGTTCAACAAGTCATTTCCTCAACACAAAGAGACATGTATCTCACACTACATACCAGGTTTCTTAATATTTACCCTCATTTAGGTCCACTGAGAGCGCTGCATAAAAATTAAAGACTGAAAAATACATATTTATTGTTCTTTTTTTCAGTAGGAATTTTACAGAATGCAGGAATATGCACATATGCATGTACACATACACAAGCATATGTAGTTTTTGAAAATTTGGTGATGTTAATTTTGGCCTAATGATTACATGCTGTTTTTGTTTATAACTCTTGATTTCTTGATGAACTCTTAATATCATGCAAGGGACTTTAGTAGCTCATTTAGGCTGTTGGGGTGCCCTTCTTTGTCTTGTCAGACTGTATAAGCACCCCTTAAACTGTCAGGGCATTTCAATCATTGTGATTTAAGCACAATCCAGACAATCCATATGATCAGATGGTTTGGTTTAAATCATCTAGAATTCAAAATCAATTTTGGATTTAAAACAATTGATATCATGTAGGGTGCACTGACTCTGCAGGGTTAATTTGGACATTTTAGTGTACCTTCCTGTTAGCTGAACCTGTGCTTGCTGTGACACTGAAATCACATTCAAGTTGGAGTGCAGACTGTAGCCGAAGCTAAAAATGTTATTCTTCAGGTAGTGGAGCGCAGCTAAGTAAGCTACACGCTAACTGATAGCCCAATGCAATTGGCCCAGTGTTTTTTCTTCATCAGTGGTACAGATTAATGGAGTAACCACAACCAACACAGGTATCAGTACCAGTTCAGGAGCTGAGCACCAAACAGAAGGAGGTTTCTGAGATTTTCAGCACACTGTCCTTTTTGGCGTTATTTGAATCAAAGAATGAAGCTGTACAAATACACACATTCTGACAAACACACTAACACTCAACCACCCTGCTTCATCCATCCACTAAAAACCTCATCCCATCCCTAACTGCTACAAACAGCAAAGCCCACTTCTGGCAATCCTGTCGCTTCCTACGCTCATCTTCCAGAGGACAACTCAGAACTTAAAAACATTTTGTTCCTGACAGAGCAGAACTGAAAACCTGAGTGATATGTTAAAAAACATGTGCCGTTATCAGATGAGATTCCCATGCACAAAAAAGAAAAAAAAGTACATTTGTGTAATGTATAACTAATGTGCTCATTCATTCAGTGTCACACTCATTCAGGCTACAATAGCATTTACAGTACTTATGGGATAAATAGTGTGTTTTTGGGAAATGTGTGCTACTATGATACAACCCTATGTGATGCTGCCATAAAGTATACAGTGATGGATGACTTACAGTAATGTCAGTTTGTTTTTGAAACACTAACCTTTAATAATTCAGAAGAAAATAAAACGGTGGACATTTGGTGGATTTTACCTCATGGTGACAATAAAGGTCTCAACAGATATTAGCGTTTTTATAAATATATCCTGGTTTATATTTTTGCTACGTTTAGTGCTTAAAACAAAACATTACAAAACAAAACAAAAAAACAAAAAAAGAAAAGTCTCTCAGGCCTCCATAGAGAGTCCCACACTGCTACAGCTCAGTCATCTGATCTTGCATCAGCGTTTCCTTCTGGATTCGTTCACTTTAAGTTTGATGGAACAACTCTGATAAGAGTACACTCTACTGCCTTTATCTCCACAGAGGACTTTAGTACTGTACATCTTCCATTTCTTTTTTTCCATCTTGAGATGATCGAAACCCCAGCTTCTATTTCTTCTTCTTATTAGATATTATTGCTGCCACAAAACTTTGACAATCTGACCAGGCAATGACAAGTTAAATATATTTTTATGTGTGTTTGTGTGCTTTTGCTTGTTCTACGTGTGAATGTTTGTCATGACAGTTCACGAGTCTGGGGTCAGTGTTAAGACAATCACAGTGCTACCTGCCTGGACTCGCTGCACAGTCCCTCTCACCATCACATGCTGCTGTAGCATAATGATACTTTATACTTGCTAGCAGGCCACCAAATATCCACATACAAGATCAATTTTCCATGCTTCTTTCACTTCATATGTTTTTTTTTTGTTGTTGCTGTTGTTAAATGAATGACCCAAAAGTTGACAGTGGGGTGCTCTGGCTGATGCAAACATAAAGTGGGAGCACATAAGTTTCAAACTGATGGAAGAGATCTGTGATGTTACTGCATATAGACAAGGATCACTGATATAGAATGTGGCTCAGGATAAAATATGCAACTTGGAAAAAGAAAAAAAAAGACAGGGAAGGACGTAGTGGTCACAATGGAGAAAAAAAGTCAAGATTTGTGTTGTAGACCTGCTGTGCAGTGCACTCAAGCAATCAACCCTTTTCCAAAGAAAACATTCCCGCTGTCTTGAAGACACATTTTATGAGGGGTGATAGAGGTTCAGTTCTCTACAGAATTCAACCAAAGTGTTCCCAAAAAAAAAGTAAGAAGAAGCTAGCTTGCCCACAAGAAAAAACGTAAAACAAAAAAACTAAACAAAAATATCAACAAAAAGTACCAAGTCAAGAACTCACAAGCAAGAGCTGAGCACGCCATGACATCACATAGACAACAAGCCAATCATGGGGCAGGGCTCAGTGCCTAGCCAGAAGCAAGAAACACATGCGGTAGAGAAATTTACACGCACACATACACACAGCGACACATGTCCACATAGCAAAGAGTGCATATATCACACTGAGAATAATAACAGGGTAAGGGTCCCATGAAAGAAGCATTGGTCCGCTCGGCAGAAGCTACGCAACCATCCTTTGTGGGACTTTTTTTTGGCTGTAGTGTTATTGGACCCAACGCGCTGACACAAACCACTCCAGCTGAGGGGAGAAGGTCCTCATAAAAGGCCTGCGACCTATACACGGGCCAGCCCTCATACCTTGTACCCCTTCAGTTTGTAGATAATGACAGTTCAAAGAGTCAAAGGGCATGCACCAGCAGTCATCATGCGATTACAGTTCACAGGAAGCACTTTGTTGTTTTTTTTTGTTAGTTGTTTTACTCACATTTATGTTTTTTTTTTTGTTTTTTTTGTTTTTGTTTTTTTTATAAAAAAGCGACTTATCATGCCTTAGTTTACTTATTTTTCTTTACAAATATTATAAAACTACAAGTTGCTGTTTTTTCTCCTCTTTTGTTTTGAAATATTCCATTGTCACAGGCTGAGGATGATTCTTTGTGTCATTTTCTTTCTTTGTCCATGTTGTCCTCGTCCCACTGATCATTTGCCTCTTCTGTCTGGTTGTGTTTTTGTGGAGGATGGTTTGGCAGTGGCTTTCCTTTCCTAAAAAGAAATAGAGAGACAATATTTACTTGCAAACATTGATGTCAGACGTCTTAATTACTCTGGCCTTCCAAACAAACAAACAAACAAACAAACAAACAAACAAACAAATAAAATCCTTATCAAACAGTACTCAGTGATTAAGTCCCACTTCCAAACACTTCCAACCAAATGCACATATACACAGGACACAGTGAAATAATATTTAGACTCAAGAAAATAATGTAAAGGCAACATATCAAATGTTTCAAACTGAGAAATTGTCAAGAAATAAAATAACAATACTTATAAACACAGAATGGAATTTGTGAATTTCTAGTGTTCATAATCTGGTCTCGATGGAAAGAATAAAATGGATAAAGTTAATGAGTGGGTACACAGTATTTAGCTATTTTGTTTTTTTTCAAAGGTTGACATAATATCCTGAGTTCAAATTACGACAGCGAGACAGTAAAACAGTTCCCTTTTTCAACATGTTTTTACAGTTCTGTTCATACAGTAGCTGCAGGTTTTAGAGAGAGGAGACACCCACTCAACATGAAGTCGCCTTTCTTCTCCGCTTGGTATACATGTTTTCAAATAGGTGTTATAGCTTCCTGCACCCCACTCCTGAGGAACAGCAAATGCTGAAAAATGTGAGTTTGGGTGGAGAAAAAGATAGGGATGTTGGATAAATCTGTCTTGTCAGATTTCTTGGTTTGGTAGTCTCTTTAGACACCCAAAAATTTTTTCGCAAAGTGTCCCCTTTAATAAGGAAAGCTTATAAATCTGTCTTTTTAATAAACATTTTTGGGGTGTAATCAATGTCCAGAGAAAGACAAGATGGAAATGTTCCATAGTCACAAGAACATTTCAGAAGTGAAAAAGCATGATCCAGATTATATAAGAACTATATTGTGTTTGTGTGAATGGATGATTTACAAAACATTTTTCAGATTACCATTTTAATATTTATAACAGCAAATACCGCCATCCAGACAGGAATGGAGACTTATTATGCTTTCAAAACTACAGTACTTGACATTTTTTGAGGCATGTTGCTGGCTTTAGATTTAAAATAGCTAGATACCTGTATGATTCAGAAAACACTAAAACTCAGTGTAGCATTTGATATTTTGTCTTTGAACCATTTTTGGCAAAACAGTGTTGTTACAATTTAGAACAGTATTGAAACAGAATAACTAGTGAGAGAATATTGGACTCAATCATCGTCCAATAGGTCGCCACACAGGTATCTATCCAAGCACTGGGATGCACAGTGCTTGTTGTGTGTCCCATACCTGATGGACTGGGTAGTATGAGTATTTCAGTGTTTAATTCTCCGCAGACTGCTGCGCTGCAATGACTGAGCACCCTTTCTCACATCCACCCCCATCTGGAGCAAGGAGGGCAGGAGGAGGGAAGGAAACAACACTCGAACCAGTTAACTGCTGAAGCCTCCACACAAAACTCGAGCAGGAAACTAACTATGGCTCACATTTTATCCAGCGTTTGTTGTTTTATGGTTTGTAATTAATCAGCCAGTCAAATGATGTACCAAATCATTGCATAATTTTGGGCGACCAGGTGTTTTAGGTTTTCATATCAGATTATCTGAGTCATAGTTGGTTTGTTGTCATATCTGAATTTGAAAAAAATAGTTTTAACCAACATTTGCCAGGTGGCTGCTATGAACTACCAACCCTGGGGTACAGTCTGTGAGACTGATTCATAGGAAGAAGCCGTCTTCTTGGATTAACAATGCTTGCATATGACTATGACTCAGCAAAAATCATAAAAAAAAAAAAAATACTACTGACTCACCTTTCTAGAGAGTGCATGCCCCTGTTCTTCTGTGAACTGCACCTCAGCAGAGTATTCCTCTTTCACCTCTCTCTGTAACAAAAGAGGATAAAATTAATATATAATTACTCACTGACAAATCTTATTAATTTGTTTGCAATCTGAAATGTTAATTCAGAAATCTTTCTGATCTGGGTTTGTGACTTGCTCAAAATCATCAATCATCAGTTTTGATGATTGTTAAGTGAGATTAAATGTATTCACGATCATGATCAAAAAGATCAAATTGAACAACTGACTTCCAATTTGATCATTAAAAAATATATCTATAAGAAAATATAAGATGGACAGATGTTCTCCCTCCAGGTGCAGGAAGCAGCAGGTGGCAGCCTGACCTGGCCCTGCCTCAGTTCCTGTTCCAAAGTTCGCTGGCCTGTCTCCTGATGAGAGAAGCCCAGCCCCTTGTCAAAAGGCTGCGTGCCATGCAGGAGGCGCCCACGCAGCTCATGAGAGTAACCCGTGTCACACACCGGAGTCAGCAAGGCCTCCTGGGCCACGTGCAAGCCTGGCACGCCGCCGTCATGTCCTGTTGACACAGAGCCCACCCAGCCCTGCAGGGAGTCCTTGTCTGGCAAGTAAGGTTGAAATGCTCCACTTCCCATTCTCCTACAAACAGACAGAAAATGAAAGAGTGGGAGAAGGAGGGAAAAACAGAATACAGACAGACTGAGAACTAATACGCTGACTCTGCATGCACTTATAGCTAAACGTACCGGTTGTCTCCATTGTGTTCTGTGGGCCAATTCACACCAATCATCTCGCTCCGCTGGGTGTACACCTGCTGGCCTGCAACAAGAGAAACCCCTTCCACTGAGCCCAGTCCTACACCTTCAACTTCTCTTTTTCTTCCTCCTCCCACTGCCACAACCTCCACTTTCCTCATATCCGACCTCTGACCTCCCAGCTGCCCATTTAGGTTGACCTTAGGAACGGCGCCACTGGCCCTCACTCTGTCCCTTTCTGCCAGTGCACTCGCTGGTTCCTGTGGCGCCTCCTCCTCCTCAATCTCTCCTTCCTCCTTCTCCTCCTCTTCTTCCTCCAGCTCCATGATGGAACCGCTGGCCACACTGGCTCCGCTGCTTGGACGTCCCAAGCTGCAGGGTAAAGAGAGTGTGGCGCCCTCTGAGTCGTCAGCCCGACTGCTGCCCTCTAGTGACGAGTCCTCCACCGTGACCAGTGAGGGGCTCACCCCTGTGGGCCACACCTGGACGTCTGACATCTCCATTAAAGTGTCCTCTTCTGTGGTGGCGATGGGTGCGCACTCCAGGCTGGAGACTTCCTGCCAGTAGGGCTCCACGCTCAGCGGAGAAGGCAAGCTGTACTGCAAGGAGGCCGGAGACAGGAGCTCCTCCTGCACGAGCCCATATCCTGGAGGGAAGACAGGAGCAAAAGAAGAGAAAGACTAACAACAAGCAGGCACAGCCAGGGGGAAGGATAGGAGGTGGTGGGTCAACTGTTTCTCTAACCCACAAAAGAAACAGTGGGGATCAGCCCAGTCCCAATACAATGAAATGGAATGATAATTTAGTATTAAAATGCCAAATTCTGTAATTAACTAACACATCTCATACAATTGGAGTCTAATCTGGAATGAATTGAATTTTGACAAAGTCCTACCTGGACCCAATAAGACCTATTATTGCAGAGCCACCCACTGGACTGATATTTACTAGATCGCTAACATGTCATCTTTGTACCTTCAAATAGAAGTCACAATGCAAGAATATAATGAATGCAATACATACGGCATCATCTTTATTTTTAAAATCAGATTTTTCTACTCTAACCTTGTCTAATTGACATATTTGGATTATTCCAAATATTCATATTATTCTGATACAAGGCAGCTCAAGTCTTTGTCATTGGGACACAGCAATGTGAAAGGTGAGAAAGAGAAGAGTAAGGTGTACAATCTGTTGTTTGTGCTGTGAGTGATGCAAGACTCTAGTTTGTGTCAACATTAAGAAATTGAATCTGCATAATATAAACTGTTCCTTGATAAGATAAAACGGAACGTGAGCAAAGAGTTAAATGTTGATTTTGGGGTTGGCATGATAGTCATAAATATTAGTATGACTCCTGTGAAAAAGAAAGTTTATTCTCGGTCAGTCCTAAGGTTTCATGTGTCAGGACACTAAAACAAGCTTCAGGTTCTTAGGTCTCGGAAATTCTAATTTACAGCCTCAGAAGAACAACAACACATGACATATTACACTGCAGTTATTTGTCAAACAAAAACTAATCCAAAACACTGAAGTAGTGAGTAAAAAAGCTTTCTGTATGATGTATGAAGATGCTCCTGTGGCTGAAAAATAATCACCCCTCCAGCACCATACTTGACAGCTGATATGAAGCATTTGTGCTGAATTTTTTTTTAACCAAACACAGCAATGTGTATTCAAACATCTTCATCTTGGCATCCTTTGTTTTTGTCTTGATTTTATTCAAGAATACAAATACAGTACAAATCTAAGCTGTGCTGCTATTTTCATATTGGAAATATCAGGATTTCTCATTGGAATCCTCCAAAACAAGCCTTGTTCAGTAATTTCCAAATTGTACTGACATTATCCTTTGACATGTTATCTGAGGGCTGCAGAGACAGTGATAAAGCCCAAGGTTTTTTTTGTTTTTTTTTTGCAGTTTCTCTGGCACGGTCCGACTTTGAGGATTTCTACTATTTGGAAGATTAGCATTATATTGAATGGTTTTCACATGCAAATCTTTTTTTTTTCCCAGTGTAGGTTTGACATGGCCACATGACCCTTCCTAGATCGATAAGCAGCAACAATTGCTCCCCTAAGATCACTTCTAATGTCTTTTCTTCTTGGCATTGTGGTATCACACCCAAACCTTCCAGACAAACTTCCAAAAGTTGTGCTCATCTATGGGTCATCATACAGTACTTAGCATACACAGTGCATCTTTCTGCTTCTTATTTTCTGTTGAAGCAATTAAGGTGTCCGGGTTTGCAGACACTGCTCCTGCATTTTGCTTTAGTTTTGCTCAGGTAAATATTCACTTGGTGTAATATGCCATTTGCTCACCTGAGGTTGGATAATGTACAGCTAATTTTAAGAACTGGTAATTTTGTCCTAATATTTAAACCTCAGAACTGAAGAGAGATTGTATTCATATGACTTTATTTACATAATTATTTCATTTTTTATGGTGGCCCATTAGAAGAGTTTATTTTTCAGCTTTGGTAAACATTTCAATTTCAGTGATGGCACTGCAGCTGTGATGCAGGTACCAAAAACTTACAAAATGATCGCTTATCGTTCCAACCCATACCACATATTTCCTGAAGGGGAATCAGCAGCATCTTGCAGATTCTGAGGAGGAAAATGCAAGTTGCTGTTGCTCTTGCATTGTTCTCCATTACAGATGCACATCAGAATCATGCATTAAAAAATCTGAACCCCAAGCATCCAAATAAAGGTTGCAGTTCACACAAACAAAAATATATACACACATCAAACAAAACTAAACTATAACAAAAGTAACAAAACTATATATACTTAAACATATTTATTCTCTTCCTTGTTTTGCAACTTTTGAATGGAATCAATGGTGCTATGTAGCTAAACCTCATTAACAATACTTAAATGTTAGAAGTAAAGAGAAAACACTGCTTCAACTAACTGATCAACTTCAGAACATGATATTGTGATTCATATTAATATAAATATTAAAAAATATGTTTTTATGGCCCTTTACAATAAAGTTTTGTTTAGTTGTCAAAGCTTCACTCTGTATGTATTGAATCTAACAGGACACAAAAAGACAAACACATATGATCAAATACACAACCACACGTTTCGATGTTGTATTTCACATTTAAGTACCAAAACAATATATCATATTTTAATACTGGAATTCACATCAACAATTAAAAACTTTTTTTATATTCTTAATTTTAAATGAAACACTTAGCAATTTAGGTGTCACTTTAACGTTCATTATTCTTTATATCTAATTATCTTCACATTGAAAAAATATATATCCAAAGCTTTATTATCTAAATTAATGGTAGAAGAAGAAAACTAAGAGTGGAAGTTCATTTAATTGGAATTTTGTCAAATCTCATAACATATACTTCTTGTTTTTTCTAAATTATAAAGTTGGTAAAATGTTTCTGATAAGTTGCTGCATTGATGAGCTCAAATGAATGAAACTGAACAATAAAGAAGTATTTCACCCATAATCAGTGTAACAAAATGTCTCACGGAAAGACTTGTTTCAGTTCAGTTTAAAAATACTTCATCAGTCCCCAATGGATAATTCAGTAATGTTTGTATCGCAGAGGCGAAACATTACAAACAAACTAAACATTGCAGTGATGTGAGAGTGAGAGGACTCAGAGGGGACAGATCAGGCTTTTGTGTGAGGTTTCAGTCTAACTGGTAAAGCACTGTAAGAAGAACTCACTTTGTCCAAGTAATGCTTATAAACCTTCAAATGCCTGTTTGCACTACACTTTGATTAAAATTCTAAAAGAAAAATACTCTTTCAATACTAGATGCTTCTTACTAGACTCAATACTTTTACAACTGGAGGACTAAGGGGGGAAATAAGAACTAAAGAAGTCGAAATTTTAGCTTGGCAGTGCAACAAAAATACCATTAACATTATGTGAATGGAATCAGTGATTCCACTTTGATAAATGACAAAAAATATATGATGGCATGCTCAATAAGGAGGGTTTTGAGTGACATTTCTCAACACTAAACTTTAATTGCACTGATATGCTGCTGTGGCATCTGAATGTTCCCGCAGCAGTTTGGCGGTGCCTCTGACGCTGCAGCGAAGCCCTTCACTAATGGTGACCCCTGAACCAGGACCAGCCTGTGTCTGTTTTTATCTCACCACCTGGTAGCATTTTTTTTTTAAACTGCAAAGCGTGGCAGATTTAGGGATGGTGCCGTCAAGTAAACTGTGACTAAATTGGGCGCAGGATTTCTTCTGTGCAATTTCTATTGCATCAAACCTGGAAGAACTGCAGCTGGGAATTTCTTTTTCAATCCATCCTGATGATAGTAAAATGGCTTCAGGCTTCAGGAGTTAATTGAATTTTTAGCACAGCTGACATATGTTATTACAGAAACATCTTACAATATAAAAATCCAGTAAGTCATTATCAGTGAGTCAAGGGCAATAAATGACTAGTGTGCAGAAGCATGGCAATTCTAGAAAGCACATAAATTGTAAATAAGGGAATTTTTCGATTTGCTATTTATTTTAAATGCATCAATTTATACAAATTAATAATTGTGAAGACTGAGCTAATTTTTTTTTACAGGCTATTTTCAGTCTGCTACTTTTCCTGGTCTGATCCATAACGGTGTAAAATATATATGTACAGTATGTTGGGGTGAAATACCTCTTTACTGTCCAATTCATTTAAAGCAGCACAAAAGTTTTTTTTTCCATGTTAAATTGTTTAATTTGAAGGAATATTAAATCACTTTTAGGAAGTGTTGCTCAGCTCTCACCCTTATGTCCAAGTTTTAGTCAAGAACCACCCTAAATGACTTTAAACTGTTATTCTGACTATCTTATCTTATTCACTGTAACGTCCTACCTTGGCACAGAATTTTGTGGAAACTCCTTTATTAAGACGCAAGAAAAGGAAAGAAAGTTTATGTGTGGCAGCTGTTTGGTTGGTCACTCAGCTGACATAAGTTTCTCACATGTAACACCTTTGTAACACTGAGTGACTGTCTCCTAACAACCCTTAGCACGCCATTTTTTTTTTTTTTTTTTTACAGTGTAGATGCGAAAAAAAGCTTTTTGAAAGTTATAGAAGGCCTATAAAATGAGACGTTTGGGACCAAACATTCAAATATGCTAGAACACGCCTGCACTTTAGGCCAAGCTGGTAGATTTCATTGAATATGATGTCTCATTATAACATTATGAAATTATGAAAACTGCGTATCGCTTTACAGCACTATGTCTCACATCAACAACAATGCAACTAGCTCACACAGCTAAGGTGGGCATCATGGCTGTGATGACTAAAAAACTCAATAAAACACTGACAGAAGATAAAAATGAGAGCATGACGGAATAAGAGTAAATCTTAGATAATGTTATAAAACCAACTGAAGCTCCACGTAAGGGAACCTGCTGAGCTTAAAATGACAAACATTCCTTTGTGCTGCTTTAATCTCAGAGTTTATGCATTTATGGACCAAAGTGTGGGTAAGCATGTGTATGTGTGTGTGTGTGTGTTTCTGGGATGGTACAGCCCCTGGCAGGTCAGGTGGTATCAGAATGAAGTGGACAATGAGGAATGAGTTGGGATGACAGTTTGAGTGAGTTAGTTGAGTCTGGGTTAGTCCTTCCTTTTACTCCTTCTAGTTAAACAAACACACACACACACATACACACACACACACACAGGTGACAGAGGCACATGTGGTGAAACAGAAATTTACTCCAACAAATCACACAAAAAAAAAAATAAAAAAAATGATAACACAGCACAGCACATTACTTATTTTATGCTGCACACCCAAACACACAATACACATTCAGTTAGAAACAGATGAGGGACACACACTTTTAGCTCAAAGGTGAGTTTCACGTGTACAGCAAACATCATAAACACCCCAACCACTACACAAACACACCCCACAGCAACATCCCTGCTAACAGATAATGTTCAGATAATGTTAGCAGTGAGTATGCATCAGACCTGGGCAAAATATTGTAAAATTATGTAATCAGTGTAAAATGAAAATTGTTATTGTTATAATAATAATTCAAATATGGTGCATTCATTTAAAAAAATTGCTGAGTAATGTTGAAAACTTTCAACAGTTAATCATTTTGCCCTTGAATGAAAGGCATCCACTCACAGCTGCATTGCACGATGAACATCACATGTGATGCAGCTGACCAACAGTGTAGCGTTAGAAACACACACATTTATTTTACAGTAAAATATAAAACATTTGTTTGTTAATTAAGCATAAAAACACTAATATACACCCATTAAACAGACATTATTACACACTGTTAAGAGAACTTCGTACATTGAAAGCATGCCATGCACATATTGATGTCATCAACAAAAATAGCGAAACAGCAGACTACTTCTTTCAAGAATTGCCTCACTCATACATAAATGTCTCTCTACAGACCAAAAATTACTCTGGGTAGATTTGGTAATCACATGCTACAAAATATTTTTGTATAGAAGTATGATCTTAGTTCATTGACCAGGTTTTAAAAATATTTACTTGGCTGTTTATTTTTGTTTACTACTCACAAACAAATTCAGCTGCTATAAAGTGAGTCTCAAGTCTGACGCACGCTCCCAAACACACACAGATACTGTACCAGCAAAAGCATGCAGCATGCACATGCACAAACTGTAGTACACACACTGAGCTGGATTTAAAGAGGAGGAGAGGGTCCCCACTCGACTGAATGAGGGAGGAGCGCAGGAAAACAAGATGACAAGAGAAGAGGAGGCCCAGAGGTCAACATGAGGTCTTATGAGGTCAGAGGTCGGACAGGAAGAACTGTGAGGAAGAAGAGCAGAAGAGGCGGGGAGGAGGAAGAGGAAGGAGCAGGGCAGCTGGGCAGCAGATATGATGTGTCACAGGTTAAGAGAGTAAGACAGAGAGTCGGACAGGATCCCGAGGAAAAGAGAAAATTCTGAGATGGGACATTAAAGCAAGGCAACAATATCTGCTGTCAATTTAATGACATCAGACCCATGAAATTTTGTCTTGTTCTCAGGAAGAAAAAAGAGACAGAAAGACAGAAAGAAAGAAGGAAGGATAGAAACAAGGCATGAGGCCCCAGAGCACACTGGTATTTGTGCACCAGAGCCACTTTTTTTTTAAAAATAAGTGTATCCATCCCAGACAGACACACACAGGCATGTATGCACACACATAAATGTGTGTGTACACACATGCACAACCACACGAATGCCCACATGTAATTGAAACCATCCATAGAAAAACAAAGAGGTATTACCCAGACTTTAAGGATTGGCTTGTCTGACCTTATAGTGTCTTACAATCCGGCTGGTAAGAATGAAAAAGATGTTTCCTTTTTTTTATAATAAGTAAGAGGAGAAAGAACCATCATGTTCAGGGCTAAAGTATGAGGTGTGACCAAGTGTCATTCAAAGAAAATCACTTGTGCCCACAGAGGCAGTGTTAGTGCATGCTTATAAAGGCTGGGCTCATGGTGGAAGAATGACACCATTCCTCAGACCTCAAAAACAGCATTTTAAACTCATCATCCCCATCACCATCATCCTCAAGTCAAGAGCAGCAAACCACCATGCAGCTCTAATTCCTTTTAACTTACCCCTTCTGAAAAACGGGGGTCTAATAACTCGCGGCTTGTGCAATAGGCGTGATGGCTTTGTCTCCGTGATCTCTTGTGGGGCAACAGAAACAAGGTAAAATGGCTGTTATCTACACTCAAAGGATACAGCGAGTTTTCAGTGGTGGAACGTATATGGGAGCAGCAGCACACCTTTTTGTGCTGTAACATTTTGTCTTTGATCTTTGGGAATGGTGATGTTACTAACACAGGGACTGAACATTTAGATGCTAGTTTTGCAAATGCTTGTCTTCATACTCATGTTTTATTGACCATTTTCTAATTGGTCACTGAAGTAAATGAGATGCTCATTAATGCTGCTCCCAAATATCATTTCTGCATTATTTCTACTGTAAAGCTTCAATTTTTTACTATAACAGGTCTTCAATGGACAATGTCAATCAATAGTATGTTTCTTGAGATAAAAATACTTAATAATTATTTGCTCTGTAGAAATAAATAATGATCAAAATAGTGATTGTTCCACTTGTGCCACCTAGTAATCAGACTTATTATTTTATTATTATTTCATAATTCATATGACAAAAGCATTGCTATCTGGAGGGATACAATTATAGTTTCTGGATAAATATATCTCATTAAATCTCACGTCTTGTGTCGTGTGTTATACTTTATGTGTTTGTGTGTCATACCATTAATCACACTGGGGGACAGCAAAGACAAGTCACGGTCGCTGAGACGACAGGCTCCCTCCTCTAAAGAGCCGGGTCCTGGCTGCTGGGCTGGACCCTCTAGAGAGGTCACAATGTCTGCGCGGTCGATGTTCTTCAGAGCAGTATAGAGGCTCTCCACTGAGGGGGAGACACATGCGGGGAAGAGAAGAGAGAGGGGAAGAGAGGGAAAGAGAGACCAGCAGAAGAAGTGTGCCCAACACACAAACAGAGGAAGCACACGGGGACAGTGAGAGAAAATCACACAGGTCGGGAGTTAATGTAATCATATGCAATGATTTAT
>JBAMYA010000004.1:11597850-11615010 GCA_037176975.1 Arrhamphus sclerolepis | reverse complement strand
TTTGGAATCCTAGATTCTGTGGATTAACCCTGCTTAACATAACACAGTTATGTTATTACTAATTCTTTTTAACTTTGGTATCTTCAGCTTTGGGATGGCATGAGCCACTGCAACCCTGAACGAGTAAAATGGGCTTCCCCTGTTTTAAAATCAGCAGCCGCCACTGTTCTGCAGAGACGGCTTTCTTATAAAAGTCTCCCTTCAGGGTCATAAATCAAGATGAGGACAACTCATACGAAGATCTTATAAAAACTGTCATCTAATACAATCATACTGACCTTCATCCATGCCATTCAGGATAGTTTCCAGCACCTCATCGCCATAGCGATTGCGATGTTCCTTCCAGACTGAACCATTTTCACTGCGGAGGACCACAAGCTCTCGGTCCCCTCGGCCCAGTGAGGCAAAGTGAGGAATTTCCACTATGACAGGACTGTGAAGGAAACAACAACCTGCATGAAGTATCTTTAACCTGTTAACAGGCGTTTACGTCAGTCTGTACACACAACACACTTACATAATTTAAAATGAGGGAAATCAAAAAAACGTTTTACAACTGAAAAGATTTATATTAAGTTAGATATATTGTTCTAGTTGGCTTTGTAAAATAATTATATTTCCCTGAAATGAAAAGGAATGACTAGCTTGGCATTTATTTTCATTATCCTGCACAGATGTCACGCCCAGCATGAGTGCATTATCTTTAAAATCGCATATAATCTATCAAAGAAATATAAGAATATAAATATTTTCCAAATATCCAGATTAAGCCAAGTAAATGTTTGTCTCACCCGAGGAACTGCATGCTGGACGGCCCCAGGGAGATGATCCGACTTGCAAGCCCCTCCCCTTCTACCAGTGGGGGAGGTGTGGTGAGCTTTTGGGGTTTGACAAGACGGCAGGTGATGCGTGTTGGTGCAGCACAGGTGCGAGGAGGGATGATGACCCGCAGGCCATGGTGTCTGCTGCCTCGCATGGAGCCCCCTCGAGCATCCACCATGAAACTCACCAGGAAGCTGAAAGTAATAAGCATTTTCATAGCAATAAATTAAACACGGTTGATTTTATTGACCAAAAATAGACTTTTCTCATGGTAATTAAATTAATAAAACAGGAAAGCTTTGAAGCCTCGCATTTCCACAGTCCTTTTATATCATGCCTGCTGTACTTCACAATAAGCCAGACTGAAAGAATGAAATAATCATTAACTCAAGTTCAGTGAAAAATTCTGTTTTTTGACAAATAATTGAATGGCTGATTAGCTCACCCTGTATGAATGGGGCTGGCCACAGGGCTGACATTATCTGACGTCTCCGTAGCTGGGCTGCTTGGAATAAGTGAATCTTCATCGTACTCTTTTGGCAAAGGGATGGGAGTGTGCTAAGGCCAGACAGGGAGAAAAATGAAAGGTAGTGAAAAATTTAGTGGTCGAAAAAAAAAGAATGAAAATATTATGACAGAGAAGAGTTTGAGCATAGGACAGGAGAAAGGATTTCATAAAAAATGCAACATGATGAATGGAATGACAGGAAATTACAGGAGCAGGGGAGACATTACATATTATAAGTGAATACAGTCTAAAGAGGATAGAGGAAACCAGTTTAAATGAAGAGTAATGAACGCAAATAATGGTGGCTTTATCTGCGTAACTTTCCCAAATTAATATCTGTTTTTAGTAGGATAAAATTAAAAAATCCATGTGAGTGAAACATACCTGGTCCAACTGAACTGTCTCTGGTGACACACAGGGGATCCTGGGAATAGCAGGAGAATAAGGGCTGTGGCAGAACAAATGAGAAGAATGTAGGACAAGACACAGTTAAACACTGTGCAAGAAAAAATGTAGCAGAATTCTTCTGTTACTCTGTTGTATCTCATAATTCAAAACCACTATATGTAATAATACCATTTCTGACTACATGGGGGAATACAGAACTGCTTTGTTGATCTACTGTGCTAATGAGTGGGAGCGGTGCAGGACTTCTTGTAACACTGATTAGTCCTACTGACACATGGACATTCTTCTATGCTAAGCCCCACATGGTCAGAAGTGAGACTGCTACAGAGTTTAGACATTAAGAGGAGAAAAAATTATGATATATGCGCAAAAATAAACTCAAACCACTAAAAATGTATCACTTGGTTTATTTAAATGTGCAAACATCCACTCCAATCAAAGACACAACATACAATGACTTACGTGGTACCCACACCACCCTCAAAGTCTCTGAGAGTCTTCTTTGGGGAGAGAAAGTCATCGTCCTGGTCTTTGAAATCGTCCAGTTTTAAATAGCGTGCTCCGTCCATTCCAAGCAGCTCGTCCCCTGGGGCCAAAATGAAAAGAGTTAAGAAAAGGGCAAACAGGAACAAAGACAGAGAAACTAAAATGGGCAGAGTACAGGTTGCAAAGAAAATAGAAGGAAATAAGAGAGAAAAGGATGAGACCGACCAGAGGTTACAAAAATAATAATGATTTTAACCTTAAAGCTTTCATACTTTGCCTAAATCAAGGAAAATATGTGCCAATAAAATACATTTTAAGTATATTTTAATGTCCCAAATCTCCAAAACTGAGCATTCTACTTCAACTCTAAAAAAATAAATAAAAAAATATTAACTTGATTTTATTCTGAAAACCACTATTTGGAGCAAAGCACTTTTTGACCACATGGGGACATATGAGAAAGTTCTTGATACAGCCACTTGTGTAATACCCAAAGTGCACTTTTGCAAAATGGCCTTAAGGACTTCTCAGACCATCCACACTCATTAGCACAGTATTGTCAATACAGCAGAGTTACACTCCCCCATGTGGTCAGAAGTGGTATTACTACATAGAGTGACTTTATGAGAAAAATAGTAATTGTTCACACTTCCATCCTTCCCATCCCTTCACCTCCATGGAAACAAAGAAAAATTGAAAAACAAAAAAACAAACAAACAAAAAAACAGCCACACAGCAATTATTTTAGTCCAAGCAATGGAACAAAACCAACAACAATCAGAGTCGATGGAAACCAAGGGAGTGAAAGAAGAGGACTGGTAAGACAGTGAGTATCAACACAGTTGAGGACACTGCATGGACAGCAAACTGCAAGGCACCTGGTGACAGCTTTTTTTTTAGTGAGCATGCCCATTAAAGATGAAATCACATGTGGTGATGGTTGTTTCTGTGTAGGAGAAAATATCTCAATTATTAAATAGGAATGACACTGAAATCAAAATCTTAACAAGAATAGTAATATATGATACTGCTTAATAAGACAAAGATGTTTCCAGACAGTTTAACGTCCACAAATAACAAGCTGTTCAGGAAACCCCAACACAAATGTTAAGGAGGGAAAAGATGATCACATGAAAAAAGTATAAGAAGATCAAAACATTTGCAAATGAAGCTTGGATGTGACAATGCTTTAAAAATGTGGATTATAGGAGGGAATATGAATTCTATCTATAATGTTTAAAGCAGCAAGATGACTGCATAAATAGAAACTCTGCATGTTGTTTGCAGGAGTGTCACAGCAGCCGCACAGCAAGTGTTTAATCAGGTCATGGGGCAACGAGGCTGTAGAAGGCAAGAGGAACAGTAATACTGATCTGTTTTTGTTTTACAAACAGAAATATTGGAATTCTGGCAACAATAAGCCCATGGACACATATGCGCCGAACGCTGGTGAAAGGAAAATTTTATGATATCATGCTGATGAAAAACAGACACATTTTTAAATAAATTTCTGAACAAGAAGTAAAGTAGATAAGGACAGAGAACAGCAGACAAGGCTGGAGTTGAAAATAGAACTGATTAGAAAGATAATTAGTGAAAAACAGAGAAAATGAGAAGAGTGCGACTTCAATGAAGGAACAAGTTCACTAGCCACCGGAGCGGACAAGGCAGAGAAACACACACTGTCCTACCTAAGGTTAGCTGGGCAACCCCTACAAAACAAATGAAAAAGGGGGTTATCAACAGCCATACACATTGACATTTATAGTCATGGTGGTACTTCGATATGTCAGTGTACTTGCAGTCGTCTTCTATCAAAATAACAAATCAGAGCTGAAAGTGGATGATCAAAGCTATGCTGTTGATGTGTTGATATGTTGATATGATTAAATTAGGCAGCATACCTTCATCTTCAGAAACATCCAGAATCTCATCCACTGTTTCTGGAAAGCTCATCCGATGCTTCTCCGTAGTGATCTGTGAGGAATATGCTGGATTAATTTGCAAGCAGGTTACAGGGTAGATCACCATTAGTAAAAGAAAGTTAGAAAGCATCAGATCATCATGTATCGATGCTTTGTCTTCATGTGCTGGAATAAACCATGCATGATCCGTTGCTCACCGTGGAAACAGACTCCTCGGTAACCAGCTTCAGTACATCAATGACAGAAATGTAACCCAGCCGCTTAGCAATGCCTAGGGGAGATGTTCCATTCTATACAGAGAAAGTTGATAAACATGACTAAAATATCCCAATAGATTGTTGTTTTTTTTTTTACATTTCAAAATAAAGAAACAGGGTTCTGCAAATGAAACCTGAATAAAAACCCATAAGCATCCCTCAAACAGAACAGAATATCTGTACAAAAGATACTTAAATACAAAAGATAAGTTTCTCCTAATTTCTACTTTACTCTTGCAGTGAAACTCAAACTTATTAATGATACTGTTTTTTTATGCACAGTGGGATGTAAAGTGCTGTGTATCAGAGACAATGTGACAATGTTCTGTAATTTCAAAAATGAGATTTAGTGTAAACCCTTGAAGCAAATAAAACATCAAGAATGTCATTGTAAAGAGTTGATCGCTGTGTAAAAAAGTATTTGGACAGTACAGATTATGCAGGCTGAAAGGCAGTAGTGACCGTGTGCATGGGAAAATAAGGAAAAACATTTCTTTGCACAACCCTGATATGTTTTCAGAGCTATAGTTCGAATCCTTACTGTGATTTATGTATGCTATACACGATAGGTATGCAATGATAAGCCTTTGAGTAATTCAAACACGACAAATGGGCGTGTAGACATATGAAAATTGTAGCTGTGATAAAATTTAAACGTAAATTCAAAGCTGTTTGTTTGGACAACACTTGGTTGCACAGAGAAGTAACTGGCAGAAAAGTCAATTTAGTAGAGTTCAATTTGATAATTCCTCTTCATCACAGGAAGAAGATATATTCTAAATATTTTGTATAAATGCAACTGAAGAGAAGAAAAAGGGATGTGCCTCACCGAAGTGATTTCATTGGGCAGTGCCCCATGTTTAAGCAAAAGGGTTACAATGTCAGTGTGGCCCTGTTGAGCTGCTTGATGGAGAGGAGTGTAGCCCATCTGGAGGGTCATACAGAAGAAGAGTTTTAATCTCCAGAATAAAAATCTGTTAATTAATTAAAAAATAAATAAATAGACCAAGCACTGAAGACTTTTACCCTTGTCTTGGCGTTCACATGAGCCTGCTGCTGCAGAAGGAACTTTACCATCTTGATGTTGCCATAGTGACAGGCCACATGAAGGGGGGTGTAGCCCATCTGAGATGAGATGAAAGAAACTTTTAATGATGCCTCCTAACTGTAAAATAAAATCTTGCAAAGACTACAAAAATAACGCAGCACAGCTGTAAAGGGAAATGAAAAACCAAATGATTTATTTAAATAAGAATTATTTAGGCATAGATTTAACAGGCCCATTATCTGTTTTTTTAAGAAATAAAGCAGATAAACAGTTCCATCTTGGTATTGACTGGTCTTCTGCTGGCTTCAGATTCTATATTACTGCGGTTCATGCTGACTGCTACATAGTCAGGCTCCTGTACTAAATGTTGTTTCTGTGTCATTAATTCTCATTCTGTCAGTCTGTGCTGTAGTGGAGGTAACTTACCCTTGAAGCAGCATAAACAGATGCTCCCTGTTTGACCAATGTGTCAGCGATGCCCACATGACCTTCCTGAGCTACAAGATGCAGAGGTGTCAACCCATTCTTGAAGACGGAAAAAAATACATGACATTAGCAAAGGTTCTTTTTTTTGTAAACACAAGCTTTTGTCTCGTTAAGACTCTATACAGTCTAATGGTCTGGTAATAAAATGTATTTTCCCACAATGCTGAACGAAACAGCCACATTTAGAACCACTCCAAAATAGGCTACCTTGTTTCCCAGATTTACGTTGGCCTGCTTGGAGATGAGCAGGGCAGCCATGTCTGGCCGTCCCTCCTGTGAAGCCAGGTGGAGGGGTGTGATGCCTTGGAGGGACTCAGCATTGGGTGATGCCCCATTCTGAAGCAGACAACTGGCTACCTCCATCTGGTTCTGCTTGGCCGCTATGTGCAGAGGAGTGTAACCATTCTGGGGAAAAGAAACAAGAGCACACAAAGACACATCAGCATGTTCATTGGTCCTCCTAACAAAGTCTGTGTAACAATCCTAAACTGAAAAAAAGTAAAATGAAACAGAATGTTCTTTTGAGAGTGCTTGCCAGTACAAAGATATTTGTATACAAGACCCTGATCTGAGAGCAGTGGGTTTAGCATGTTGTGTAGGTCTGCCTGTATGAGCATTTGCACACACATATGTGAGCATCTTACTCGGGCAGTGCTGTGTGCGGATCCTCCCTTGCTGACCAGGAGTTTTACAACATCCAGGTTGTTGTGATGGACGGCCACATGAAGGGGTGTCAGACCATTCTGTTAACCACACACACATACACGTGAACATTTATACGCGCATACACAAAAACCACACAGAAACATGTATATATGAGACACATACTATGGTAATCTACCAATCAGTTGATAAAACCAAATGATCTCAGAGTTTTCTGTTATTTGGGCTTTTTTTAGTGACTGCTCCTCACAGCCTTGGAAAGAGCCAGAATGACTCACCTTGCCAGCTGCATTGGGGTTGGCTCCTCTCTCCAGCAGGAGCTCTGCCACATCCACTTTTCCATATTTAGAGGCCACATGGAGGGGAGTGAAACCTTTCTGCTCAAAAAAAAAGAAAAAAGGATCAATTTAGCTAATGTAAAACACACAGAATGAAAATAAGGAGAGAAAAACAACAACAACAAAAAAACATAAAACAAAAACAAGCACATACAGTCATACATAATGCAAACCTTTGTCATCTTGATTTGCTGTGCTCCAGCATCCAACAATATTCTAATGGTGTGGATGTGTCCTTCGCGTGCAGCGATGTGTAAGGGCGTGTGACCTGCGGTTGTAGCGGAGTCGGGATTAGCCTTGTGGTCCAGGAGCAGCTTGACAAGCTCCTTGTGGCCCATACGAGCCGCACAGTGTAGAGGTGTCTGGTCATCCTGGATGACAGCAAAGGAGGGACGTTATTCACTCCTGTGACAGACAGCGTTTTTAATACATGGACAACAGTACTCTAATAACCCAACTAGGACAAGACCCTGAATAAGAAATCACATCATTAACAGCAACCTTATTCAGACTAGGGTCATATTTAAAGTAAATTTTAGACAATCACAATTTCAGTCACACCAAATGGGACACAAAATGTCCCTCACATATGGCTGTTGAAAAATTAACGTGCATTTGGCACATATTGCACTACAAATAAGAGGGTAAACTTTACGCTTTGACAAAATTGGGAGGAAAACAGTATATGGCAAAATATACTGAAACAACCTCATGTTTGATGCTGCTCTAAATTCTTGATGTAAGGCATAGGGATCTAAGGTTTAGTATGTAACACCGCAATATTAAAAATTCTAAAGGCAAGAGAGACAGACAGAATATGGTCTTATTTAACACAGTCTGTGTTGAAACACCTCCTAAAGACCTATTCAGTGTGAGCTGATGCAAACGTGAACACGAAGAAGCTGCTTCAGGGGTGACGAATGTGATTAAACTTCCCAGCTCGTACCTTTGCCTTGGCATCCACTTGTGCTGCGTTCTGAAGCAGGAACTGAGCAACTTCACAGTGTCCTGCTCTGGAGGCCATATGGAGGGGCGTCTCTACTTTCTGATGCAGATTAAAACAAGGAGTTACTTCAAGTTATGTCCTGGTACACCAGCTGTTTGGAAGTGTACGGTAGTTCCAACTGATTCACCAGTAGTTGCATGATAACTGAAAATTTACTGGTTCAATTTGGAGTCACACTTCTGTGATCCACTTTGCTCAAATTAGAACCATGATTCGATCAGTTTGTTCATTCAGATAATACACTAACAATTAAGGGCAATTATCTTTTTTCTTCTTTTTTTTTTAAAGTAAGCATCATTTGGTTATGTTGGGAGATGTTTTAAATGGGATAGAAAATTGTTCCTCACCACATTGGAAGCATTAGGGGAAGCCCCTCTTTGGAGCAGGTTTTTCACGATGTTCAGATGGCCCATGAACGCTGCTACATGAAGAGGAGTTAGGCCAGACTGTGCACACATTTGGACAAGGAAGATAATCAGTATTCAAAAATCTGACATGAAATATCATTGAATATAAGGTAATAGTTTCCTGGTAATTTCACAGCAATGGTAAATAAACATGTTCTAACTATAGTTTAATTTGGTATGATACTCAGTAATCAGACACAAAAAGGGACTGCATCAGTGAGTTCCTTGTGGCTGAATATTTACATTAGAGTGGACGTCTGATCATGGTCAAACCTTCTCCATGGTCACGTCATCTCACCTCTGTGACAGCTTCTAAGGAAGCAGAGTGCTTTAGCAGCAGGTCCATGGACCGCATGTGGTTCTTCTTGCAAGCAATATGAAGAGGTGTGAAGCCGTTCTAGTGCCACAAGAGAGAAGATTTTACAACTAGTTATTAGGTTTTATGATGATTTTTTTTTCTCTTGCATGGAATCAGTCTTTTAGGGCAGATGTAACTTCAGTTATTGTTTTCGTATTTTAAAGGAATATAAAACATCTCCAAGACACAAAAGTTTCTCACCAAAGCACGAGCATTGGCTTTTGCTCCCTTGTCGAGTAGAACTTTGGCCATGCGATGGTGACCGCAGTGAGCTGCTACATGAAGCGGGGTTAAATGGTCCAGAGTGATATCATCGATCTCAGCATTATATTGCAGTAGCTGCCTGACACAGTCCATGTGATCCCCCTGAGCTGCCATGTGGATTGGGGACAGACCATTCTGCCGGTGAAGTAACAGGAAAAAACAGAGAAAGGAAAGTTTGGAAAGAGAATATTATGCATCTTATTACGTAGCATAAAGTCAATGAAGATAAGTCCAGAGTGGATACCCTCGGTGGTTTGTCCATTTAAGCTGAAGACTTAATGAACTCAAACTCGTGTTTCTCTTATGTTTGGGTTCCTGCATGTTGCTAGGATAAGATTTCAATTAGTTGAACAAACTGGGCAGTGTCCACTGCCCAAAACTCAAATTATTCAAACCCAAGAGTTTCTTTTGCTTCACGGATCAATAGATTTTATTAAAGGCAATGTGCTAAGAAATTGATTCAAGTAAATTTATTGCTCAATTTATTGTTTAACAAAGTTCAAACCTTTCAGTTTTGTGTTTCATTAGGATTCTTATATACAGAGTAATTAGCGGGATCTCCTGTTATTGCTGTGTCCATCATTATCCAAACCCATTTCATTGCTATTCAGGTTCATGGGGGTCTATTGGATTCTATTCCAGCTGTCAACACATGAACTTTCGCAATGCACTGACTCAAATTTCCCCAAAAATCTCCACATGAGAGCTAATTGTTTTTCTTCGTTTTGTTATTTCTCTCTTTTTTTTTTGTTTTTATTCTGGAGTAGTTTACCCTCCAGTTACCCAATGTAATGCTTCGCACTCTGTTGGGCTATTGTCACTGGACAATATATATTAAATACACTGCTAAAATGACTTGCAGACTATTTTTTCAGGATTAATATCTTGTTGAATGGACACATTCATAGCTACAGGAAACTCCATTAACAGACCAGTTTTTAATTTTGATGTCATTTAATTTACACAAGTCTGATAAAAGGGTCCAAGTTTATTGCACACTCTGTATTTGTTATCATTCATTGGCTCATTCCTGTTAAACATTTAATGGGATTGATATTAATCATTCAAAATAACTTGAGGTTCACAGTGTCAAGATGCGTACACAACAGAAAGCCTTGGTTATCGGTATTGGTTACAGGCTTTGTGACAGAATGTCTGCTAAATTGGCAACATTAGACCATCTACCTTAGTTTTAGCTTGGATGGGAGCACCGTGTTCCAGCAGGATCTCAATAATGCGAACGTGTCCATTCCTGGCTGCACAATGGAGAGGAGTCAGCTCATCCTACAAGAAGAATTGACAAAGAGAGGTAGGGTGACTGGAAAGCACTTAAAAATGACAATGAGAAAGGCAGTGGGAGCACAGCAATACAGTAAACATTGCTTATTAAGCATAAGTAATAAAACACTTGTGTAGCTTTGAACACAGAAGACCACTAAAAGCAGTGGACAAAGTGCATGACAAATTAGAGTGAGACCAAACACTACGCTACCTTAGTCCTGGCATCAATCTGTGCTCCTCTGTCTAGCAGCAGTCTGACCATCATCACATTGCCCCTCCTGGAGGCTATATGAAGAGGTGTGATACCATTCTATAGAAGCAGGGGCAATAAATCAGTCACTGACACAGTTATTTCTCAAGCTCCACGAAGAAGAAGAAGAAGAAGAAGAAGAAGAAGAAGAAGAAAAAAAAATCACGAAAGCTCCTAAATGTATGTAACAGTACTAAGGAGGAATACATAATTCTGCAGTATGTTGTTATTCACACAAACTGACCTTAGGGGTGAAGTTTACATTGGCTCCTCTGTTCAGCAGCAGCTGGGCTACACTCATGTTTTCATAGTGAGCTGCAATATGGAGAGGTGTGAAACCAGTCTGCAGAGAAAGAGACACAGAGGGGACGTTTGAACGAGTGATGCAGATTACACAAAATTCATAAAATGTAATAAGAAAACCATCAATAAGGCTAGATCAGGTTTTTTTCTTAAATTCACATTACAATATATTTTTTTCAATTTGCATGGTGCATATTGTAACCGTAGAAGACAAGATGTCAGACACCTTGCTGAGTACATCAGGGTTGGGGTCATTCTGCAGGAGGACAGCGGCAGTCCGCGTGTCATCGTTTCGTGCAGCGATGTGCAGTGCAGGGAGGCGGACCTTGCCTTTTGTGCCATAGTTGATGAGCAGTGCCACAACGTTTTCATGGCCCTGCTGGAGGGCCACTGCAAGGGGTGTGAAGCCGTCCTGAGTGGGGGGGACAACAAGTGGAGCAGACAGAAAGAGGAGAAGTTAATCTCTCAACAATGAGCTCATTTAAAACAAACAAACAAACAAACAAAAAAACTGTGGAGCATTAACATCTGAAAATGCTGGCCAGTTTTTACAGTGAGGATTTTGAATTTTCAAACAGTATTTCAGACAAAGATATTTCAAATTGTTGAAAATTTAATGGGCCACTGCCACACAAAATACTGAATTTTGTTATGGGTCAGTTATTGTTTCAGGGATTACAGGAAGAGGAAGGAAAACAGAGTAGCCAAGGAACAACTGGGATGAGTAATTTAGGACTGGAAATCAAGAGAGGTAAGGGAACAAATGACAATGTGGTCAAGCATCTATTCTTTGATTGGATGCAATGGAATAAGTAATATATGATCACCTTATTCTTTGTGGTAATATAAGGAGTTACACTTTTTAATGAAAATCATTTTTAGGTAAAATCAAAGTCTGCCTCATGTTCATCAGAAAACTACCCCATAATGTTGTCCATAATTATAAGCCATCAAAAGGATGGGATTCAAAGTTGTGTTTCTCTTTACTCAACTCTCTGAGCAGCACTGTAATACTTAATTTCGTTAAACTACAGTAAATCAGGTTCTGACAGCACCTATAATGCAGCACCTAGGATGTTTGAAGTGGTCAGGACAAGACCTGAATTAAGGTATTTTTAAAAAAAAAAAAAAAAGAAGCACATACCTCAGTTGGGAGACTCTGATTGGCGCCATTTTCAAGGAGGAACTTCACCACCTCTAAATGGTTTTCTTGTGCTGCCATGTAGAGTGGACTGAACCCTTTCTGTTAGGGTGAGAAGAAATCATGCATGGTGGGTCTCAGTTCGAATTACATCTGCATACATACAGGCCTGTGCAAATGATCAGGTACTTTGGATGTTTAATAAGCATCCATCAAGAAAACTTGTCGGAGATGTCTTTATTAAATTTCCCTGAAACACATCGATGCACATGCATGCAGACATAGACCTCATGCTTTATTTAAACGCACTGAAAAAGTTTAACCTGTCAGTAGACGTGTCATATTTACAATGAAAAGACACTCTTGCAGGAACTCACATGTGACTGGGCATTAACATTGGCACCATAGTTGACCAGCTCAGCCACCACTTTCTCCTGCCCTGCCAGTGCTGCGATATGGAGAGCAGTGTTCCCTTTCTGGAGGTCACATTAAAAAAACACAGAAGGTGAGAGAAGGAAATTAAAGTGAAAGAGACAATTATGGCAGCCTGATGGCCTAGATCTTTACAGTTACATCTCCACACTGAAATCATTTATTTGAGATAAAGAACTCAATCCAAGCTAACAAACTTAAAAAGCAGCACTATTTCTCTCATACTAGAAAAGAAAAAAAGATGACATGATACTAAAGAACTAACACAAAATTACTGTGTGATATACAG
This sequence comes from Arrhamphus sclerolepis, assembly GCA_037176975.1. Lineage (NCBI taxonomy): Eukaryota > Metazoa > Chordata > Actinopteri > Beloniformes > Hemiramphidae > Arrhamphus > Arrhamphus sclerolepis. Next base: position 11,602,338 of record JBAMYA010000004.1, on the reverse strand, counting down.
CTTAGTTGAATAGATCACACAGTTCTGATGTATTGGTTGCCGAGACAAATAGATGAAGTTGAAAGTACAGTTTAAGTTTAGTGCTTTACTCATTTGAGTTCAGATGCACACATACGGCTGGAGTGTATTACCTTGGTGGTTGCTTCCAGTTCAATGCCAGCATGTAGTAGCTCCAAGACCATTTTGACATGACCTTCTTTGGAGGCCAGATGTAACCCATTGAGACCGTTCTGAGAAAGAATAGATCAAATGTAGAGGGTGAAATATATTTACCAATTTATGTTAGTAAATTAAGAAATTTTAAAATATTTGTTGTTTTGTCTTTGCTTTCTTCTGCTGAGCTCATAAACCAACTTAATTTAAAACACCCAGAGACATCTAGGAGACACGAGCAAGAGAGACATCCTTGGTGTCATGCTGCTGTGACCACTGAAACATGTGGCCATGAGGACTGCACAAGGAACATGAATTCTGATACTTATGATCAGACGGAAGGCTTTCAACGGGTCTGACTGTCCGTTTGTCTTAGCTGGTGTCTGGCTCCTCTGAAGTGGCATCATCTCAGCTGCAGTCTGCCTGCTGTAACCAGACTGTCCACAAGGAGTCACAATGGTTCTGACTGTTCTCTGGGTGCTCATTATACTGCAGTGTCAGTCATTTCAAACTGCTTGCACTCTCTCTGTGAGCATGAACACAGTAATGGGAAACACACCGTGTATCAGTGACAGTTACACACTCTCTTAAAGGGAGGGTATCACTGAATCAGACACATAGTGAAGCTCAGCCTTCGTGCTCTTAACATGAAGGAGTGGCTCCAGTGCACATCAAGAGCTCCCACACAAACACTCACATTTCACAGGTTTATGCACCTATATGTCACAAAGATGACAGTGCAGCAATGGAAGGTCAATAAATAGAGGTAAAAATAGGAAGAAAAGAAGCGAGTACAACGATAGCTTACAACACTGTGGCCAGAGCAAGGGTGTGTTGTTGGTTCACAATGCCATAAACCGCACATAAAAGTATCACATCTGTCCTTCTTTTAGTTCAGAGAGTAAAAGACACCAATAAAATGACTACTAAAAAGTTAGATAAATGAATAACAGAGAGACACCTGACTGTGGTTGTCCAGGTGATTACAGTTTTAATGCATGGAACAATCCTTAACTGAGTTCGTCCTGTTGTTGCAAAACATTCACATATGGATCTAAGTTCATGTCTTCTCTGAAATTGATACTTGTTGGTATTGCTTCCCTGAATCACCAACTGTGGAAAATATTAGCCATCAGCAATAAATATAGCAGATAAAATTCTGGACTCTTAACGTATCCTGATAACATGGGTGGAGGGAGGGTGGGTGGAAGACACTTGGCTTAGAAACGTGACACCTGATTCACAAGATAACGTCCTTGTTTCCATTCACTCATTGTTTACTTTCAGTTTCACTCACTGTTGGCTGGCACATTGAAGATTAATGCAGAAATCCAGAGTTTTATTATATTTACCCAATACAATAAAAACTGATGCTAATGGCGTTTTTCTGCTTTGATAAGTGATGCCAAAGGCTCCTGACAAAACTGTAAATGAGGCTGTCAGAGCAAGAACTGGCTGCAGTCAGCTATTCTCAGCACAACAGAATCTGAGAGCTGGAAATTCATTCTCAATATTCTGATTTGCATCAGCCTCAGCTATGCTGAACGTAACAGCATCTTTGTTTTTCAATATTGTGTGGATTTGTTGTGTTATAGTCTTAATGGAGCAAGGGTAAAGACAGCAGCCAAGCATGGCTTGTAGATTTAGGAAACTATAATCTAATACACTCAGTTATTTATGTACATTACTTTTCACAGGGAGAATAAGGAGGTGTGGGAGTCATGAATGGTTAATTTTCTGTCTTTTCTTTTACATAATTTGCTGATTCAGTGAAACAGTGTTCCACTGAGAACACTAAAATCATAGTATATGCATCCATAAACATTCATCTAAAGACTGAACTCAATTCTCCATTCAAACTTATATTTTTCTATTAATTGTGCCCTTTTTACCGAGGGGTACACTTTTATTTTTGTCATAAAGAAGAACACATTAATGTCAGAGGTATTTTCATTATGTATAGCTTCAAGGATATTTTCAAGATTGATTGATTTCTCCAGTATCTTCAATCACATTTGGTCTATACTGAGTGAGAAACAGTTTCAGGTGGGTGTCAGTGTGCCCACTGTTTATAGATCACTGACTATTTGTCTGACACGCCCCGGTTCATTTAGCTGAGGAGTACACTATCTGAATTGGTGGTTGGTGATATGGACCTGTCCCCATTTCTTTTCAGGCTCCACACCTCTGATTTCCAGTACAACTTAGAATCAGGCCCCCAGCAGAATTGCTCTGATGACTGCAGTGGTCGGCTGTATTAGAGGTGGACAAGAGTAAAAAAATGAACCGTTACGAAGTACTACAACTGTCCAGTTAGTATGATCTTCTTCTGCCACCTTGGTGTACCTTAGCAGTTGGACCCCTGTGGTCGCCCCGGACTCTCAAGCGTAGGATGGACTTTTTGCCCCCTGACCTGTCTACCTCATCCATCCCATGCCCCTTCAAATCACAAAGCCACTGATATGCGCCAACCTTTGTTTTTAATGCTTTCAGTTAACACTCACACACACACATATAAACACATACAAACACAAGCATGAAAATAAAAGAAAAAAAAGCTATGGCCTTCTTTCAAGATTAGTTTCTGATTTAAAAAAAAAAAAAAGAAGTATTTGAAAGTCTTGAAGTGACCCAGCCAAAATATGGCACCAAGCCCAGCAGTCTCAATGACCTAAAAATAGTTTTGAAGGCATACTCCTGATCTGATCTTGTTAAACTTGAATAATTCTGCATAATCCACAAAAGCAAAGGCAAAAAAAAAGGAAAACATTTTTTCTTTTTACATTTTTTTGAACCCAAAATATTTCATGTGATGTCATTTCATTTCATTTCACTTTTTTAATAAACATGATTCTGCATTTTAAGCCAACAACACATTCCAAGCTTGGAAATGAGCCATTTAGGACTGGTAATGAGGTAAGGAAGATTAAAAAAAATGTTGACTGAAAAGTCGTTCACAAGGACGTGATGCGCCAGTGATTGCGAAACCAGAGAACACCTGTGCAAGAAATCCAAGATGGCAGCTTGCTGGTAGAATATACACACAAGTTAAAATAATTTCTTAAATATTTTCTGAAAAACATCCAGCTTCTCATCGTATAACTGTTCAACAGCCAAACACATCATCCTGGAAAATTTGGAGGATTACATCGACGCATACTTTAACCGATTCTGCGCTACGACCGACATCAATACAGTGAGCGATATGGAGAAAGTCAAGCCTACGCCGACCAAGAGGAGCAGGGAATCGGATTCTGTTCACAACTCTCCGGAAAAAGCCACCTGCTCTGAGGTCAGTGACATCCTCAACTCGATTAACGAGTAGCTCTCCGGCTTAGACTCCAGGATCGCGATGATTGAAATAATGCACAAAAAGTTCCAGCAGCTACGCGAAAGTTTGGAATTCAGCCAAGAACAGATCGCTACACTAGAGAGAAGAATTCTCTATGCAACTCCGTTTCATCGCTGACAGACAAACTTGAGACTGTTACTAAAGAAAATAACGAGATGAAAGAATCCATTCTGGACTTACAGTCGCGCAGCATGAGGGATAACATCGTCTTTTCTGGCATTCCGGAGCAAACACAAGACGAGAATCCAGAACAGCTGATCAAAGGTTTCATGGTGAAGCAGTTAAAAAAAACCCGCGGACACCGTTAAGGAAATCAGCTTCCATCGAGTTCATCGTATTGGTTACAAAGATCCAGCGAACAAACGCCCATGTCCAACTGTGTCAAAATTTGAACGTTTCAAACAAAAACTTTTAAAATTTTTTTCTTCTCTATGTATATTATATGTGCTCCAATGTTTTCTGTTTTGTTCTCCTCTCCTCTATATGTCTCTCTCCACCTTGTTTCTCATTTCTTTTCTTTTTTCCTTTCTAATGCACCGACTCAGACAGTCTTCTAATAACCTACGCAGACTGTTTAATTTAATTCATTATATGTCGCAAACAAACACACCAACAGCCATATTTTCTCTGGATGCAGAAAAGGCTTTTGACAAGGTTAACTGGGAATTCCTATTTTCGAACACAATTTGTTTTTGGTGATTCATTCATCCATCCAATGGATGAAAAAAACAACTCACCAATGGCAACAGTTACTATGAACAGCATAATGTCACAGCGTTTTACTTTACACAGGGGTACAAGGCAGGGATGCCCACTTTCTCCATCCTTATTTGCCATTTTTATAGAACCTCTCACAGCAGCCATATGTAAACATAGTAAAATCTCAGGCATACAAACAGGAAATGTAATACACAAGATTAGCTTATATGCAGATGACATCCTTTTATACCTGCAAAGGCCGTCGACATCTCTCCTCCAAACTA
>JBAMYA010000004.1:11529858-11547866 GCA_037176975.1 Arrhamphus sclerolepis | reverse complement strand
GGAGTCAGTTGCCGCAGTAACAGACTCCGAGTATCAGTTACCTCACTTTGTGAAACCGGCTCAACTGAACCCTCTGGTTCGGAGTTAAGTAACCCCGCTTGGTGAAACGGAAAACTCAGAGTTTCCCTGAGTTCCGGTTCAAGATACTCGGAGTTTCCACATAACCCACTTTGTGAAAGGGACCCCTGATCCCCATGTAGTAAATGGACGGGAAAATGTACTAAGTGAAGAAGTGTCTATTGCAAAAGTCATGTAGTATAAGTATACGACAACTGTTTTGTAACAGACAAATGTATTATTCAATTCAGTTCAATTCAATTTTATTTATATGGCTTCTATTTACAACAAAGGTGTCTGAAGGCGCTTCTGAGAAACCCAGAGCATAACGCAAAAGCACATGGCAAAGCCAGTAGCAAAAAGAAACTCTTGGAAAGAAATCTTGTGCAGGAGGGGGAAGTGAGGATGAAGGACATAAGACGGGTACAAAACTATATAGCATATGGTCCAAAAGTACGCAAATGACTGGTATAAAAATATATAAATATGTGGTAGTCGGAGGGTTGGACTGCAGGTTGGCAGTGGGCATCCCACAGTGGCATCCAGTGCAGGTAAACACCACAGTGGTCAGAAGATGCAAGGTTGGGAGGCAATTACTACACATGCATTTCCTTTACCAATGAAATAGTGCAAATGTGAACTTCACCACATGGAAACACATGAATTATGCAAAAACTCCAATATATAACAAAAAAGAGCAAAGGAAACACATTTTTGGCATATACAGGTCACATGAAGTACCAGAAAGATTCACATTCACATTTGAAAGCTGGCTCTCTTGGGCATCACAAGAGAAGTTCTTTCCTCGCATAATTCATCAACTACTGTGCAAGTCATCTTATAGTCTTGAATCCACTGTTCCGCTATGAAATCATGAACAATGACCTTCCGGAAATCCCTGAAGTCACTCAGCTCATCGGAGACATCTTCATCTATTTTAAGTAAAAAAAAAAAAAAAGACAGCTAGGGTGGTTACAGAAATAGAAAAGAAATAGAACCAAAACTGAAAGACATTTGTTACCATTATTCACAGGACTGTGCAAATTCAAGGATACAGTCGTTTCTCAGTTGACTTTTATTGACACATCAGATGTATCAAATAATATTGTATATTGTATACAATTGATTGCAGTTTTCCTAATTGAAAACTGTAAATGCAACTCAGCTTGTGAAATTTGTTCCTCTATGAACCTCAGCTTGAGTAGCTGAGAGGTCTGTGACAAGTAAGTAACTGACAACTCATAAGTACTTCACAAGAAAACTAGTGCTTCAAAATAACTAAAGGATGGATTGCACTGTTGCTGAAATGCAGAGCTCATTTTTAGATATTTGCGAACATTAATTTACCCACCACACCAGGGCCCATAACCAGGTTCTTCAGTTCTTCATGGAAATTAATTCTGAACAAAATTATCTTGCACCCTGCTTTTCACCAGTGCATGTGATTATTTCTCTGTATGTGTATCAAGGTTTGAGGCTCTTGGGATGACCCCCTTCATCAACCAAGCGGGGGTGGTCATGGAGGAGAGGAGCAGCTGTTGTTGTGGCTGTCCATTCATCTCTCCACTTGTTTTCACACACATCAGAGCTTGGAGCAGGACCCATGAAGCTGACGCAGGTGCAAAATCCACAACCCAGTTTGAGCCAGTGGAGGTAATAGGGTTCTGGGGGAGTTGCTTTTGAACAATGGGAATTTGCAAAGAAAAATACAATATCTGAAGCGGAAACATTTGCAAGAAGGATAGGACGTTGTAAAGCCTTGCATATATATTTAGCACGGAGGTGTAAATGAACATGAAAGATTTATGAACTGTAAATCTTAACATCCAACTATCTCACATCCTCTGAAAGCTTCACTAAACGATGTGCATTCCAAGTATGTACATTGATTTGCATACAGGAGGCACTGCTGGTCGGCCAGAGAGTCTTTTTGTTTAATCGGAAAGGACACCTGAAGGCCTTTGTTCCTATTATCACTGGCAGAGCTCCTGTAGGCCGGGCACAGCCAATCGATCAGGCTGATGTTAACCAAACAGAGGCTCAAATATTCACTGCTGGAGCAATTCCCTGAAAAAGTGTTGCATAGTGGTTTGAGAGGTTTGTTATGTGTGAGAAGAAGCACCCAGTATAAACGCACTTTCATTAAAGGGTTTTTTGAACAACAGATCTGTACTGTGTCTGTACCTATTTACTCCTATTTACTCTTTCTGAACGACAGGTGAAACTATTGGTGTTGTGGTTATCAATGTAGCATTTGAAAACTATTCAGAAAACTTCATATGTAATAGAAAAATTTGGGAGAATAGCTGATATTAACTGTACTTGTCCATTTGTTTAAGTGGCTTGCGAGTAAAATGCTGAAACCTTGTGTAGAAAAACTATCTATTCTCTGCTGCCCCCTGCTGGGAATATAATATCAGACCGGTTGACAAGCCACAGGGTTTGAAGGTTTACAGATCATTATGACGGAGCTCATCAGTGTCTGAAAAGTCAGATCCAACTTTAATCAGCTTTGGCTTTTTTCTTTTTTTTTGTCTAAAACATATCCAAGTCATTTCAGGTCCATGTTCTCTTTCTTACTTTTTTTTCTGACCAAACACTACTATTTTAGTTCCAGAGCCTTGGCTGCAGAATCAGTTCTGATTTCCTCCAGCTTCTTGCAAAGTCTTGCGATGGGATTCAGTTCTGAGGTTTCAACTGAAGTCTGTCCCCATGTGTCTCATTCTGACACAGGGGTTGGGGTTGCATTATTAAAACATGAATTATTTTTGAAACTTTTGAAACATAATTACAGCTCTGGAGAGCAGGTTCCTGTGCGGTGAACCACCTCTATAAATTATTGTCTTTTAAGAAATTCCCTTTGACTTTTCTTCTTGATTTTTATCTTCAGCTGTCCATTCCAGTCTCTTAAAGGTTTCTTCTTTCACTTTTCTTCTTGATTTTTATCTTCAGCTGTCCATCCCAGTCTCTTAAAAGTGTCTTACCCCTTTCTCTTTCCCATTCTCTTTGCTTCCTGTTGTATTTTTCACCATTTCTCTTCTGTAAGTCTTTACATACTCTCCTTCAACTCCCCTTTTAATTTAGTTTTAATGACTGAAACTTTTACACTTTACATACATTCAAGGACATATAACTCATGCTCTTGTATTAATTCACTCTCCTCACCTGCAAAAAAATGAACATTGAAAATCAAATTCCTTTCTTAAGAAAAACTCAAAACCACTCCTCCCTCTCACAATCACCCTGCACCCAAGTGGTGAACCTCACTCACAGCCACTGTGTGTCTGTGAGCCACCAGCATGGGCGTCATGCACTACATCTTCCAGCTGCAGCTTTGACTATTGCACTGAAACCACAGCATTTCCTGTTTCATGAGATGTTTTTACTTTTGGTGGAACTGATGTATTCGAACAAGCAAGACAAATGTTCTGTAGAAGAAATGCTTCTGATAGCATCACAGATCTGACAGCAATGTGGCTTTCAGTTTTACATTCTCATGTGCAGCTGCCAAACACTGCAAAAACTGAAGTACGGTACACTTAATTTAGCTGTAAGGTAAAGCTGCAGCGGTTTACTGTTGGTAATTCTGCTCTGCCTGTTCTGATAGCTTTTCATTAGCGCAGGCAGATGTTGTTGCATAGTTGCAGAGGTGACACACGCCGCAGGCAGGAACAGAACAAATTCCATCTTCGAGCCTGAGGTTGATTTAAGCATAGAAGAAATGTTTCAACATGTCTTTAGTTGGAGCAGAGAGCTCCAAAATGGAGAAGCAAGCCACTCTTTTACTCTTTCAAAACAAAACAAAAAAACCTCCAAAGTCTCAGGATTGTTTTGTTCATACTGTATAAACAATACTTCTCATATGCTGGGTCTAACTTCAGTAACTTATTCTAGATTTCCGTAGCTTTGACAGCAAACCTCATGTCCTTAAATGTGCTGCATACTTTGAAAGGGAGCTGTGAAAAGTGTGACCACACAAACAGATATATGGTAATGGGTGGTTCATACTCTTAACAGTTACTACATTATTTGTCTCAGTAAATTTATATCTGGCTTTAGGAGCATAAGTAGAATTTAAGGTTCAGCTGCTTGGGGTAAATTTGGACTAATTGTCCTATTTGTGGATGTGGAGAACAGGTTTCATTGACACACAGGGTTTGCTTTTCTAGTGCAGGATTATTGTTATTTATAATGTTTTTCTTGCTCTTCTCTGATCGTTTCTGTAATGTGTAAAGACCTGCAGTCATGAAGAGGTTTTTCTTTTGTGTGTATGTGTGTTTTCTTTCCTAATACTTGTAGAATAGAACATTTGATTAACTTTGAAATAAAAAAGAACATAAATATAGAAGACATATTTGAACTAAACTACACACAAAATTAACTTTCTCTATCCATCATTTCTTCGTCATTTATTGCTCAGTTAAAAGGAAGGAAGGAAGCCTGAATTGGGAAGTATTAGCACTCCCTTTGGCAGAAATACCTTTGTGTTGGCGTGTTGCATAATTGTCCACCAGTTTTTGACATCAGATTGCAGATCTACCCTTTCACGTAAAATTATCTCTGTTGTTCAGATTTTTGCCTCTTGGATACGATTCACATTTGGGATTTGATTCTGTACCGCCATTACGCACCATATTTTTTCAATCTCTCCCTTGTTCAAGCCCTCTCTTGTTGAAAGGCGCTCTTGGAGGTCATCTTTTGGCAGATGGGCCCACATCTATGTCATCAAGCACTTTCCTGTACACTTATATCATCTTGTGAAGATGACTTTGTAAAGTGGATTCAGAGCAGTTTAACAGCCCATGACATGTTTTGACTGGTTCATATTGCCCCGGTACTTTATTAATAATTAATTCTGATTTTATGGGTTTGTAATTATGCTGCTGTCTATCCTGGTCAAAACCCTGAAACTAGAAAACAAGGACATTCATATTCATATGAATTTTGTTGTCTAAACTTCTGTTCTGAATGCCATCTCTCTTTCAAGTGAACCAGCTGTTAACTGCCGGCTCTGCTGGAGGGGCCTCTCTTCTTTCCAGGATACTTGAAAGATAGCTTGCAGGGGGTGTGACCATTTGGCAGGATTAGAAACATCATCACCCATTGTCAAGGCCAGACCTAAACTCCAATCACTTCTGCAGCCTCTCATCTTCTTCTCAATACACATTCAAAGCTGGCAGGAAGGGGCTTGTTGGTCCCACACACACTTTGAAATTCTGAGCTTCCACTCAGATTGCAGGAGGAAAGCAGGGAAGGAATCGCTTATTCGTTTCATGTCGACAAACCACATGCCGGGTGTAAAGTAGTGGACCATGACCTTTTTCTTCACAGTTGTGTGAAGGAGGACAGTGAGGAAGGAACAACAGCTAATGCTGGGATCGATTTTGGATGCCTGAAAGCTAGTTAAATATTTATCTCCGTGAACATACAAAAATACCAGAATGCAAGAAAACTATATATTCAGACATATTAAGTTAAAATAGTGTTGTTGTTTTGTTGTTTTTGTTGATGCCTTTAAGGGGAAAAGGAGAAAAACACCAGGCAATTTTCTCACCTGCCTCCTCAGTCCAGTGACACCCCTCTGGAGCTGCTCTGACCACACCCTCTCTGTGATGACCAATCAAGTTCAAGATTCAGGCCATTCCAGGAAATAGCAGCCCTGGAGTTTCTGACTCCACTCTAAGCACTTCCCAGCAGCATTTTCTGTATGGTTTGGCTGGTGGTGTTAACAGTAGGATACAGCAACATTCCCAACATCTCTGGTAAGAGTCATCTTTTGGAGATAAAAGTGTCACACTGGACCTTTTTATTTGTATTTTTCTTTTAAAGGGGAGTGTATACAGTATACTGTAAGCTTTTAATAGTCTTGCTAAAGAATGACTCATGCAGAGGCCTTGGGTCATAAAGTTTTTGCTTATTGTTAAGACTTGTTCTTGATTAATGTTTCATACAAAAAAACAGTACCTCCAGCGTAAAAAAAGGCATGAAGTTAATTTCTGTTTTTATTGACTTGAAGAGGGATATGATGATAAGCATGTGTAAAAAGATTTGGCCCTTTTATCTCATGTACAAAGTATCTTTTAAGTGGAACAACAGTTCACAGACACAGATGAAGTCCTTCAGGCTTTGTGAGAGGATTCTCTTTTCTTCTTTTTTCTTTCAATTTTTACAATTAAATTAACTCTGAACAGGAAGAGCAATAATATGCTCTACAAATACAATCATAAGAAATAGTAATGCATATTTTAAATGTAATTCCTTTTTAAATGTAACAACCCCCCTTCCCCCCCACAGACCCCAGACTGAATGCAACCATGGCCCTGCCCCAGCCAGCAGCTCTCTCATACCAGCAGGGCTGCATCAGGATGACCCTGGAAAACGCTGATCTCTGGAAGTCTTTCCACAGTATTGGAACTGAGATGATTATAACTAAGCATGGAAGGTAACAATGCTGAACCAGCAGGACTGCAGCTTAATTAAAATGTAAAAGTCATTCCAGCTATCTGCTTTTTAAAATACCATACACAAGGAGCCACAATAAAGCATCAGGACAAAGACTGAGCATTTTAACTTGACCACAGAAGTCTGTTTCATTACATTATTATCATCATTATTATTATTTTTTTTTATGTTTTTCAAAAACATGTTAGCCAATGCTCTTCTGACCTTGCACATTTGTTGCAGGAGGATGTTTCCACACTGCAGCATCAGTCTGTTTGGGCTCCAACCTTTAGCTAAATATGTCATTATGGTGGACATAGTTCCAGTGGACAACTTCAAATACAAGGTATGATCATTTTAACACACAATAACATGCATTTTTTAAGCAAACAAACAAACATTTATTTCCTAATTTCACCAAAAACACTTAGTTTATAAAAGTAGCAGTATGCAGCCAGACAGCGTTCTGCCCACTCTGGCTGAAGCCGTTCACGGCTGCATATCAAAGCCTTTCACTGCTTCCTGTTTGTGCACTCCCGGCTGGAAGCCCAATCAATTAGCATCCTTCCTCATTCACTATCACTGAATGAGGAGCAGTGAGCTACGCATACATTCAGAAGCGCCTATCGTTTGCTGTGCCCCATTTGGTTGCAGAGATTGCTTTCAGCACACATTTGAAAACAATGTGGTTCAAATCAAAGTACTGGAGCAGAACTTTAAAAGGATTTTTAGTGATCGGGAATTTGCAGAAATGTTGTCTGTTTACGGAATTTATTTCAACTCAAGCAACCAGAGGAATGTATAATGTCAGAGCATAAGTGTGAAGAAGAGTCCTTGCATGTCTTCTACCACCCCCGTTATCATGAGGAGGAAAAGGGGTATTTTCTACTTCTAAGGGAATTCGGTTTAATCATATATATCATGAAGTCCCACTCTTGGTAACTCTGCATGTGTTCTCTCCTCCTGCCTTTTTTTCTGTCTATAGTGGAAGAGAGAGCGGTGGGAGGTTGCAGGGAAGGCCGAGCCCCAGCCCCCATGTCGGACGTACACGCACCCCGACTCCCCTGCTGTTGGATCTCACTGGATGAAGCAGTCGTTGTCCTTCCTCAAAATGAAACTTACCAACAACACTTTGGATCAGCACGGCCATGCAAGAAGCCACTTTTGTTTCAAAAATGAAGTCATACTGTCATTTGTTTGACTTTTGTAGTCTATTAACTTTGCTCTTTTTTTTTTATCACCATCAGATCATCCTCCACTCCATGCATCAGTACTGCCCACGCTTTCATGTGATCCAGGCAGACAGTCCATACACTGTCTGCTGGGGGCCCTCTCAGACCTTCTCATTCCCAGACACAGTATTCACAGCAGTTACTGCTTACCAAAATCCAATGGTACAAATTTGAAAATTAAAGAAGTTTCTCATCACACATCATCCAAACATTTTTAATTACCAATCTCAAGTCATCCTACTGTGCAGCAGTTTACCAACAAATGTATTCCTGTTTGCTGAAACTGTTAATTATACATTCTCCTTTTCTTTAGATAACTAAATTGAAGATCGACCACAACCCTTTTGCTAAAGGATTCAGAGAGGGAGGCACCCATTCACATAGTAAGAGGTAAATTGTTTTGGCATGACAGAAGCACAGGTGACACATCAAATCTGAATGTTCATGAATGTAAAACAACAATATAACATTTTAAAATCCCTTTAGGTGTCGTTCAAATAAAAGCCCACCTGCAAAAAGACCCACAGCGGACGAGAAAGATCTTTGCACCACATCTCCTGGTAGTCCATTAATGTTTTTATTCACATAGTTTGCATCCATAGATATCATATCAGCTGAATGAATAGATAAGAATTTATCTGAACTGGTGTGAACCTACTGTTGTATTTCCCTGTAAGGCCTGCAGAGGATGCCCTCCACCTCTCAGTCAGTGTGGGCAGAGAAGAGCCAGGCCTCCAATCAGCGGTCACTGAAGGAAGTTCACCTGTCAGCCTGGGCTCTGGAGCAGCAACCGTCAGAAAGCATACACGGCGAGCCCCTGGAGCTGCAAGACTACGACTACAGCTGTGAAGAACAGATGGTGCCTGCATCTACAGCACACCAACCTTACAGGGCCGAACATCAGATATGGTAAACTATGATTCAGTCATCATTTAATTCTCATAAATACAGCTACTGCTTGACTTGCTGAGGACACAAACAAGTATTAATGCATGCTCGTTTAACTTCTGTGTTACTCGTGTTTTTTGCAGGCCTTTGGAGTACAGTGTAATCGCATTTCCTTCCAGGGACATGGATCAGGCACAGACCCTTCTCCACCCTCCACCTCACCTACCGTCCACAACTGCACAGGACAGCCACCAGCAGGGCTCCCACCACAGCAACACATCAGACTGGAGCCAGTACCCACTCTTCTCCTATTCCTGTTGGTGAACAATACTCACACCTCTGATGGAGGATAAGACCACTAGAGCTTTGAAAAAGTGGGGAAATGCCTTTATTATGAGTGAGTGAATAAATAACAGTTTAATCAGTTCTGTCAAGGGTGTATGAAATTTAAATTAGATTAAATTTAATCTCCCTGACCCCTCTATGGCACATCAATGGAAGACGTCTTACTGAGACATTTATGAAATCTCTGCAACTTTTTTTTTTTGGTCAAAATATCACAGCTGTGTCTTGAAACTTCTGTTCATAGCAGCAATTTTACTTTCAAGAAGCAGCAAATGGAGTATGATGGACCACTGGATGGAAATATATATATATATATATATATATAAGGAAGATGGATAATTCTACTGTGCTGAACTTGAGATATTCTAAAATCCAAACATGTAATTAAATGTTTCATACCATGGATGATCGTGAGAAAGTGTCATTGTTGTGTTATGTCAGACATTTGTTTAAGTGATTTGAAACAGGAGTATAATATGCTCTATAGTTTCTTTAAGACAGACATCCTGTTGGAGACTTTCATTTCTTCTATGCTCCCACCTACAGCTGAAACCAGACGTTTACATACACTGTATAAAAGACACATAACCTCTTTATTTTTTCTCAGTGACATTAAAACAGACTAAACTTTCCCTGAATAGATAATTTAGGATTACCAAAATTATATACTTACTGTAAACAATTTGGGAAAGCCCAGATGATGATATCATGGCACTGGAGGCTTCTGATAGGTTATTTGAGTTAATTGGGGGCACACCTGTGAAAAAAAACATCTCAAACACATTGCTTACGTGTGCAACATCATGAGAAATACATAAGAAATCAGCTAGTCCCCAAAATTCTTAAAGGGATAGAATTATCTGGAAGTCTGTCAGGCTACAAAATTAATTGGACTAAGAGCGAAGCAATTCCTCTGAGCCATTACACATTTAAAATGGATCTGGGTTTAGTTCCCTTTATATGGAAAAAGGATAGAATGTAGTACTTAGGTGTAACAACAAGGATGCCTATAAATAAAATAATGGAAAAAAATTCACAGCCATTAATTAATTCTATAAAGGAAGACCTTAAAAGATGGTCATTTCTACCTTTGTCTCTGGTATGTCCAAAGGTATAGAAGAGTATTCTTGGGAAAACATTCATCTTAATAACCTCCACTCTGCCCCACAATGTCATGGTTCAAATATATAAACAAAATATTTTTCTTCTTTTCTATGGAAGGACAAATAACCTACAATTTGTCTTAAAAAATAAGTTAAAGTAAGGCTCAAGGAGGTCTTGTAATACCAGACATCTACCTGTACTATATCACTTTTAATATTAGATTTGCTTTGTCTTGGGGATATAAAAATATACGGGAAAGAGATAGTTGGGATTGGCTGGAGGAACATATAATGAAGGAAAAAAATCCATTTATTACTTTAACATCACTTTGGCATTATCCCCATCCACCTACTAAACTGGAGAATAATATAATCTAACTTGTAAATCTATAAGGAAACTGCACGAGAAAATAGATAATACAAATATTGGTTTTGCATCTTGTCTAATATGGCATAATTTGGCTTTTACTGCTGCTGCCCTTTCAAATAAAACATGAAAAACAACACAATATCTTCCAAATATCAAATATTATTGAGAAAGGGTTTTTCTTAACTTTTGGGGAGATATCCAAAATACATAATCTTGTAGCTAATGCCTTTTTACAGTACACCCAGTTAGCATCCATCTTTTCTAAGCCTTTTAAAGAATATTATAATTACAATACAGAATTGGATGATAAATAAAGGCTTCTAGCCACTAATAGAGGGACAGTTTCATGTCTGTATAAAATGCTAGTTAATTAAGAACAAAGAAAAAAAAACAGTAAAACTTAATCCCAATGGGAATATGACCCAGAATATCAAAATCCCAGACTGGAAGCAAATATGGAGAAATACAAACAATACAATACCTAAATATGTTAGACTTAGAATCATACAACTTAAAATCATCCCCCGTGCATATTTAACTCCAGCCAAACTCAAACAAACTGACGCTAGCTCCTCAGAGCTTTGCTGGATGGATGTGGGCAAAAGGGAACACGATTTCATACATTGTGGCATTGTCCAGATGTGAAACCTGTCTGGAATCAAATTGTTAAAGCTGTTTGTATAATGCGTAATATAAATCTTACTTTTTGTCCAGTCATATGTTTGTTAAGCAATAGAGCTGCTCTGTTTCAAACTAAGAATGATTAAAAATTAGCCAATTATTAGACCATATTATTAAATTGCAAAATCCACAAAGTAAATTGTTTTCCAATTGAAAATTTGATATATGAATTCTATGACATTCTGGGTATGGAAGAAGATATACATGGCATAATGGATAAACACAAACAAATTTGGAGCTCTGCCCATATCGAAACATTAAAAAGTATTGTGGTAGAAGATTGATACTGAGCACTTCTAATCCAGAATTATATTTATTAGATTTTGGATATATTATCAATGTTATGTGCAAGTTGGTCATGTGTTCAGGGGCCGTGGTTGTGTAGTGATAGCTGTGTTTATGGTACCTGTGCTGTGTATATGAATATACAAAATTTAGGCTTATTGTCACACATTTGTTGTTGCGTGGCCGTTATCTCTGGGGCATGGCTGATATTACAATTAACAAGTGCTGAGCGTGCATAGCATTTTGATTTTGTGATGTTGTATGTTAATATGTATTTAAGTGCAATGTAGCTTTTGGGCTGCTGCATCACTGTGAATAATTTCCCCCATTCCCCTTGTTACCATCCCACAATATGTTTGCCTTGTCATTTTATGTTATGTTTTGTTATATTGTTGGTTAAAGTACTAATAAGAAAAAGAAAAGAAATCAGTCAAGATCAGGAAAAGAGCTCCACAGGTGTGATTAGATACAATTTCCAGATGTCTGAAGGTGACACAGTAACATGGTCAAAGTATGACCAATAATCAAGTATGAACACCGTAGGAACGTCCAGCCGTCATACCAGCCTTGCTGCTCAGGAAGAAAAAGTGAGAATTCATCGTTTATGATCTGAGCATTTAAAAAGCAGGCTACAGCGTGATGCGACGCTTCAATTTACAGAGCAACGGTGGATGCTGGCTCCTCTGCTGTGGTGGTTAACGCCAGCTATTTTGGGGCCATGAGACATCACCAGGACGACACATTTGTCTTAGTGACAGGTATCGAAACCGTTTTGAGCACAAGCAGCAACAGCAGCCGGCTGGAGCGTGAGAAAGAGCAAGAAGGACAGCTGCCGAGGCCGTCCCGGAGCAGCGAAGATGTAAAGCCGGTATGGAGTCACCATCAGGGCCAGACATGTTCCTCAGCAGAAGGCAGGGACGTCTGCGCTGTAAATGTTTTACGAGAGACAGAGAGAAGTCATATCTGGGACACTGATAGAGCTTCAGGGAACAGAGCTGCAAAGGAACAATCTGGAGCACGTAGACATGTTTTTATGAAATACTTTTTTTTTTTTTCACAGGGCTGTACGAAATGCCTGCTGAGCAGCGTTACCGTATGACACAGACACTTCAGTGTATTTGAGAAGAAAATTGCATTAATACCAGGATTGCTGGCAGTAATTCACCCTGAAACTGTAACAATTTGATTACAGGCCTGGTTGCATGTCTTTCTGAGGTAGCCCGGGTCACCTGGGTCATCCACATAGCTCATCCTGCCTTTCCTCTTGTGTCACTAGAAAATCAATTATAGCATACAGATGAGGCTGGTTTGTTTGTAGGAGTTAGAGTTGCAACCCAGGAAGGCTGATATTGACTCAAGATTTCATCAGTGTCTTTAGCAAATTCAACTAATGGCAGTTCTTGGACAGAGATGCAGAAATTACTTCAGTTGCAACTGTGGTACGCCACAATTGCAGCATGTTTGCACTAGAATGACAAAAATGAGTAAGAATAATAAAATGGCAGCAGAAATGAATATATCGTGAAAAAGAAGTGGCATAGATAGAATTATACCAAACCATGGCATTTCTGCATAAGTTTCTTGAGTGCAGATTTCTTCAGTTGTTTGAGGTTCTTGAAGTCATTTCACCCCTGCCTTTTAAAGATTATTAGTTCACTTTCAGAGCATGCTTCGAGTCATTGGTTATCTGAGCTGTGAAGCATTGTCCAAGCATGTTTGCAGCATTTGTTATTCTAAGCAGACAAAAATATCCCCCATTTCCTTCACTGATTAGAGTCAAACTCAGTTTGTCGGCCAAGATGAATTTAAATAAACCACCTAAGTGATTTCATCTGTGATTAAGTATTTGCTCAACTTTGTCACATTCATTTGGCTTAATACATTACAGTGCTGTACTATGTGATCATTTTAGTTAATATTTCTGAAGCGGAACCATGGTGTAGTAGCTGCCACCAAAGATGCTTGAGGGCAGTGGCAGTAATGGACTGCAGAAAGCCCCTCATCGACCTCACCACAACACTACGCCCTAAGGAGAGGTCAGGCCCAAGTTTGATTCATTAGGGTCATTTGGACTGGAACCCTGGCCAATCAGATGCAGAACTGAGGACAATCGATTGGTTTTAATGACAATTTAACCTGCCCATCGAAAAATCAGGGCAGCGTCATGACAATTAACTCTTTAGAACCTCCTCATTCCATTCACTAACAGAAGCTTCTAAAGGCGATACGTATTGACGTTTATAATGAAAAAATATAAACACATTGCAGAAATTAAGGCACTCCAAAAGGTCAATAAATCATGGTATACCCAATATTCATCGTTGTACTCACAAGTACATCAGGTCTTATCCTAATTTTAAATGTTTTGCTTAAATGGAACATGTGTAATCTCTCTGTTCATGTCCTAGAATGTGACACATTTTCTTTCCATGGTTGTGCTGTTACAGTTCATTCTATTTAATATGCATTTTCTGTCAGTATATTTGACATTTGCTTTATAGCAAGTTGATGTGTGTAGGTGGAAATTATGCTGGCCTGTGGTATAATCATTCAAATTTGGTTGGAAAACAATATATTGTATTATATTGTAATAAAAGTATTGTACATCCCTACACACAGACCTACTGACTACACCTTGGAGAACTGATTATAGGGCAGTTTGGACTTTGCTTAACTCAGTGATGACATTTTACGAACTATAGCACTGCATAAATATCTAGTATGAAAAGTGCTGAACAAACAGAACCTGGCCACCTGAAAAACTGCCCTTGAAAAGTTTCCCTGTTTTCCATCTCCAGGTCAGTTGATGTTCTTTTCTTAGCACTTCATTAAAATTCATTAATTGCTTCCTTTCTCTTGGGCGCAGGCAGAATCAAAACTGGAACTGTCAAAAATTAGAGCGAGAGCAACTGTCCTGTGTTCCAGAAACACAAGCTGCCGCAAACACACCCACCCATCTGTGCAGCGCAGCACACATTCAGATACCAGGGAGAGAGGGTTAAAGAAGTAGACGTAAATTTTATTTACTTGTTCTGTACATAAAGGATTAATACCAGCACAGGTGTTAACCATGGGAAATATTAACACATGTAAATGGTATAAGAAAATCAAAAGGCACAATTTTCAATTCTTAAGTGACAGACAGGCTTTTCTAGAATGAGAAAAAGAAAACAGTAATACTGTTAATGCCATTAAAAATAACTCAGAAGCGAGAGAAAAGTAAGTTCACCTCAAGTACGGAAATTATCAGGGTGTATTGCTCAATTAGTAGATTTCATTATGCCTGACGAGGAAAACCTATTCTGAGCTGTTTGCACAGACCAGCTAGGAGTAAATAAGAGAAACCTTTGGGTAATGAGAAGATAAATGACAATAAGCAGCATTTGACCAGGTAAACCCATGCACAGAGGCAACCAGCAGGCATTCTTCCCTTTTTTTTTTTTTTTAATAAATGTCACTTTATGTTTAAGAAAGTCGCTCATTTTCAAACGCTTGTTTTTAAAGTCAAATAAAACAGAGAAAAAAAAAAGAAAAGAAAAAGAAAGCAAGTAAAAACTGCACAAAAACTGAGTTAATGGCCCAGCAAAGATTTGAACACTAAGCACTAAAAGGACATTGGGTTAGGGGGCACACATTTAGTTTTACAGCAGAATTCTGCACCGCTTGCAGAACTGCTTAATCCTCAGCCTCTACTGATCAGCAGAACTGGTTGTGGCACATTATGACTCTTCTCACTACTCTCATTAAGAGATTTTTTTTGCATAAAAATTGTGCACAGACCAAAGAAGTAAAGCCACTTAAACCTTACACAGACAAGAGTATTACTTTTTGAAAATATGGGGTCAGGGATAGGACTTCATGCTCTAAAAATAAGATTTATCTTACTCTGAAAAGGCATTAATGGGATCTCATTGGCTTGCTGAGCAATTCTTCCTGACCTATGTCACAGAAAGAAGTATTTCACCTCATGCCCACTCTGCAGACACTGCATTTTTTTTTAAGTTTGTCTAGTAGTCAAATGCTTGTGGGATGGGCTGGTCAGGGATTCTGCCATTGCTATTTGATAAAACTAGTCAAATGGTTTTTAAAAGCTTGGCACTCCTATGCAAAAAGCTGAAATAATTCTCTTAGTGCTGGGTGCTGTTAGCACTAAAAACATGCTCATCTCTAAGCAATGTGTTTTCCATTTAAAATAACACTGAAGTAAATAGGTACCAAGTGGACACAGAGTTAAAGTGTCCAATACACATCCTTGTCACAACATGAGGAAAGAAAAGAAATTCTGTTGATCATGTGGCACAAAAAGAGAAAGATGAAACCCCGCATGGCCGTGTCACGTCTTATTAACACAAGATAAATAAGTTTCAGTCAGCCAAACATGATTCCACTTGAGATGCTCCACAGAGACACCTCTTCTACTTCCTCTTGACACATAGCAAGCATCACATACACACTTGAGGAAATAAAAAATAATTCTGTCAGTCCCAATAAGTCTTGGCCAATATTTATGTACTGTGTGCTTGGTAATGGTTAAGATAAGTGACTTGATTGATTTTTTTTTTTGGCAGGTGGGCGGGGAACTGAAAAAAACAAAAAAAAAAAAACAAACAAAAAAAAACATCTTACTGGGAAGCTCCTCGCTGCCTCAGTGCTCTCCCAAGTCTGTAGGGATTTTGCTTATCCCCATTTCATACAAATATCCTCATATCAATGAAACAAACACACAAATACTTTCAAAAATCCCCAAGACTGCTAACGTGACAAATATTCAGGGAGAAAAAAAAAAAAAAAAAAAAGACATGTTGAATTTTAATACGGTAAATATTAATTTTGAACTCAGACATACACACATGCACTTACATACAAACACACACTCACACTGATGCCCAGTGATCTGGAATTTAAGAGAACTGTAAGGCGGGAAAAAAAAAAAAAAAAAAGTATAACTGCCAGGCCTGCAGCTAAGACACAGGAAGGGGAACAGGGCTGAGTGGGGTAAGGTTTTTGTTTGGGTCTGATGTCCGCAGCTGTAAACAGTCAGAGAAGCCTTGCAGTGGCTGGCAACAACAGAAGGGTATCAATCATGGTGCAGTCCCATCCCCCTTCCAAGCAGGCAAGCTCACAACCGTGATACTGGAGGGAGAGGAGATGGCCAGCAGATTCAGAAACATCTGGCTACAGGCTCTGGTCACACTCTTGGGTCAGTCACTCTCGTCTGGATTCAGGGGGTCAATGATTTTGACGTGGGTGAAAGGGAAGAGTCCCCTCCGTCCATTCACTTCCCCTTCCCACTGACCACTGATGTTCATCCGTGTTACTTTGACAATATCACCAACCTGAGAGAAGAAAACAATAATAGAAGTTTTAGCACATACTGTACAAGTCTGACAATACTTGAGTTAATACACCTGCAAGGTTACACAACAGTTAAATTACAATGTAAAGACATGTGTAGAATCAGCTCAAATAAAGTCCCAAGAAAATCCTGGCTTAGACATTATCTTGCAACAATAATCCTGATGCCACACTGAAGCGATATCAGAAAAAGCTATAAAAAAAAAAAAGAAAAACGAAAAAAAAAAGAACCACCCTCCAAATAACTGCTTCTGTAAAGCGATTGAGTTTGACCCCCTTCATTTTTATTTTAAGGTGGCCCAACTCAATCACTTATATTTACCCTGACAAACTTTTACATTTAAAGTTTTGTTTCAGTCATAATTAGAATTTTCTGATATTTTCAGGTTAACAGCAGTCATATGTGTAACTTCAGTTTCAGCAAAGTTTGGTATATAGAAAATTTACTATGGCAACCAAAAGGTGATTAAAAAAAATAAAACTTTTTTTAGGCTGAAATAATTCAGCTGCAAGCCATGACCTAATCTGAGCCAAAGGCTGGTTGTAAAAGAGACGTGATGGGACGAGATATGGTATGTGCTTTCAGAACAAACCATGTTCTAAGTCCAGCATATCAAAGAAGCAGGGGGAGGAAAATAAAAATAAAAAGTCTAGTGGCATGTTTGTTCTCTCTTTCAAAGTACGTCTTACAATAAAAACCAAATTTCCTTACTTTTTAAAGAGCATTTTATTAGATTAACTGCACACCATCGATTCAGATGCATCGCTCTCAAACTGCATTAAAATAAACATTAAGGGCAGAGGCTTTTTACAGTAAATGATCACAAAGAAGTGGTTGACAAACACCAAAGTTGTGAAAGTGCCTAGGAAGGATAAAAAAAGAGAGAGAAAAAAAGGCGCCATTGTACATCCTGCTGGTTTGCAGGATGTACATTTCACTACAAAGAAACCATGTGAAACATGCATTAATGCAAGTTTTAAACAAAAGTGATCCTTTACTGAATGGGTGATTGCTCAGAAGTCATTTTTCCTCAAAGTGTGTGAGAAAGCATCTGATAAGGAGAGTGACGACATTCATTACAGCAGATGTGCCTTCATAAAAGCATCTCCATTTGCTTCTTTTCAGGAGACCATTAAATTGATGTTATTTGTCTGCGAGTAACACTTTTTTTTTTGGCTGTGCATTGTAAATTTTCAGATGTGGACTGTAACCATCCATATGTAGCTCATTTGTAGATCCTGACTTACTGG
>JBAMYA010000004.1:11497596-11514269 GCA_037176975.1 Arrhamphus sclerolepis | reverse complement strand
CCTCGTTGGATTCACTGAGCAGCACTGATGGAGACGAAAACATCCCAAAACTCATCGAAACTGGACAGACAGGAGCTGAAACTGGACTATACACAGACGTGCTCATGAAGAACAACGAGGCAAATTAAGCAAAAGTATCTTCAAATACATTAGACCAGCTACCTGGACATAATCTGAGTTTTTCCATAGAGGACATGATCTGCATTTGTTTAACAGCTGTTGAGTTGATTCTGTAGCCAGGAAAATGATAGAAAGGAATATGTAAATAATAATAAACAACCATATACTGATGTAACTGCTTTCAAGTTTATTGACTCACTTCTTTAATTCGAATCAATGCAGGGCAGAATAGTTTGATCACATGACTGAGACACTTCAATGGTGACATTTTAAGACCAAAATGTGTATGTAGCTGAAGCTGTGCTTTCAGACTTGGAGAATCCACAAGAATCTGAAAATCAAGAACCGTTACAGAGACAGAGGGTTCTGGCTGCTGAAAATCTAGTTTCAGACTTGTTTCTCTTAATCGCATTATTAAGATTTAGGCGTAAGATTAGAATGTAAAAAGTCAAGTGATTGTACACATTCTGATGCAAAACAAAACTTTTCATGTTGAAAGTTTCTGAACAGAAATACATTTTGATATATATATTTATATATATATCAAGTTTACAATACATTTAGAGAGGTGAAAGACCTAAAACCTGGGCTCAGGGGGCCTTACAAACATTCTGGCTGTTTGTTTTTTTTGTTTTTGGTGGACTAATTTACAATATTAAACGAAAGACTGACTTGGAAATGGTATTTAATGAGAGCATAGTGATATTGTTAATGTACAGAAACACTTCTAAAATGGATTTAGCGTTTATGAACACTGCCCCGGGAAATGTGATTGTTATATTGATTTTCATGAATATTTTATGAACGCTAGCATGCACTCTATGGGTCACAGAAGGTGCAGCATACATCACGTATTCACAGCTTCTCTCAAGCCCCACCGTCACAGAAGCTCCTGCTTCCTCTGCATAAATAACAACCACTTCTGACTCAGCTGATGAGAGGTCATAATTGGCTGATTTGTGTTTAAAAAAGGCCATCTGTGGTTGGTGATGACTTTTTTTGAGTAGCTGTCAAGTACAGGGTCAGCGGTTCATAATATGTCATAAAACCGTATGAGCCAATTTGTAGCAGTTAGCAGATAACAATATTTCTTTCATTCATTCGAATTCCCCAACGTGTTTTTTTTTTTTTAGAAATGCTTCAGATGATAATCACATTCTGGAACAAGATTAATTATATACAAACAGAAGGCAGTACCCTCATGCCACAATGAAACATTCTTCATGCTCATCTGATCAATGAAAACAGATGAGCATGACACCACAGAAAACAACGGCGTCCTGTCTGCCTGCTTCATTAGATGAGCTCCCACTTTCTTACAAGTACCATCGTGTTATTGTAGTGAATATCACTAGGCGAGTGCAACTTCAGACAAATCGCAACATACAACTTCTTTCACTGTGCTGTCATTCATTCAACAAAAAGAAAGCCCAAAGATAAAAAAAAACAAAACAACTGCGTGTGCAAAACTATGTATCCTTAATGCTTCAATAGGATCCAAGGCCTGGGATATACATACCCGAATACATCAAGGCTGACATGATTAGCCTGTGTTCCTTTGGCACGTCACTTGTTGATGTCGTCCAGATAAGTGAGATATAACATCCACTTGAACGCTAGCGGAGGTCAGTGCAACAGTTGACCACAAGTGAGCTGTCACAAAGCTCCTCTGCAGTTGCTGTCTTTATATACAACCTTTATATACTGTGTGTGGTTTTGGTTGTGTTGAACTAAGGTGGAAGCCTGATGCAACAAGTTGCAAAAATACTGTCAGTGTTTATTGTCAGTTTCCTTCATTGGCCAAATGAGACAAACAAATTCCTATTCAACAATGTAGGCTAGGAGACAGGACAAATTAGACAAATTAGTGGCTCCTCCATCAGTGCAGGCCAGGTGAGACCATGCCTTGGACTGCCAGCACTGTATCCAAACAGGTAGAGGGATACCCTGGTCTGTTATGTGTTTCCTCCATGCTGAAAACACAGAGCAGCTAAAATGTGGGGAAGCCTACATTGTGGCCAGGTAGCTTTTTAAAGCCAATTAAAAGGAGAAATCTCTAACTAAAAAGATACATTTATTGTTTTATGACAAGCCTTTATAATAATTTTGTAATCAGGGACAGTTGCAACCTACACTGACAGCCACGATAAAACTTGCTATTCTAGCTAACAGTAGGTTTAACACATGACAAAAGTGACTGATAGAAGCCAAGAAAAGAACTGTGTTGTGGAGACATAGATGGGGAGGCTGTAAAACTTTATTCTGGGTCTGTGATGTCACAGTCCCCTGCAGATCTGAATGGCTCACTGTGTGAGAAATGCTCAGGGTTAAATTTGTAGAGACTGCAAGTGTGTCAATGATTGGTCTCAAAAAAGAGATAAGGTGGTATTTTTCATATGTCCCCCTTAACGACAATCATGTGATTTAAAGGTTCAGGTTGACAGTCCTGAATTAACTGATTCCAGACATTAAAGCCTATAACTTGCAACAGAATGGGGATGACATTTCTAACTATCTCTTCTTTGGCAGAGTAAAAAGGGTTGTAGTTCTCCACTTCCTCATTATCTGCCTTGGCTTTGATTTTTTTACTTTTACTGTAAAACACTTTGGAAGAGCGTTTATTAATCGTAACAAATACTTTTAGTTTTTTCTAAAATTATTGATTAACATTATTTAACTTTGGAGTTTGAGATCACTGATTGTAAGAAGCAGAGAATTTCTCCTGCAAATTAGCAAAAACATATTTTTCCAGGTAATATGTTTTGGCAAAACCATTACATTCTACATAATGGTTTTCTTTGAACACTACAAAGAAATGAAAAAAACTTTTTCTTTTTAAACTCATCGCTCTCTGCGCCCTGCAGAGCCTTCTCTAAACATGAACTATAACAGCCTCATCCAGCACTAAATTTTAAACCTTTTTTTTTTTTTTTGGGGCAGTAAATAGAGGGGCAATCAGCAGGAAACTGCAAACCCTAAAGCTCAGTGAATTACTATGGGTTATTCATTTGAATTTTGAGCTCTGAACAGGGAGCTGCTGTAAATAAAAATGCAACAGGGACAGGTGTATAAAATTTGTGTCCACGCCTTATGAGCACAAACTTTATACACACATCTCTCGTAAACAGAGTTACAGCTACAGTTACTTACTTTGTCTGGTCCTTCGCAAAGCTGACTTTGTCTGACATTTCTAAGAAACACTGATGAACCCTAATCAAGTGAACCAAACTGTAGGATCTGGCTGTTATGCCTAAAGAAAAAAAAAACATTTCCAAAAAAGTTGGGATGCTGCATAGAAAATAAAAACAATGCAATTATTTGTAAATCCCATAAACCCATATTGTATTATTAATACAACATAAAGAACATAGCAGATGTAGCTAATTTTGACTCAAAAAAATTGGAACGGGGCAACAAAAGTCTGGGAAAGTAATTTTCACAAATCAAAAGCAAACGGAGGAGAATTTGTTTTGATGAGTAAAACAGGGCAATAAACATAAAAGGAGCATTTCAAAGAGGCAGAGCTGCTCGGATGTGAAGACAGGCAGAGGTTCATCAATCTGCGACAAACTGTGTCTAAAACTGTTCCTAAATGTAAAATTTCAAAAACATTGAAGATGCCATCATTTACAGAACATAATATTATCATTGTCAGAGAATCAGCAGGAGTGTTTGTGTGTGTGGGACAAAGGCAAAGATCAAAACTGGATGAATATGATCTATGAGCCCTTAGGCAGTACTGCCTTAAAAACTGTCTATTCTCTACTGACATCACTGCATGAGCTCAGGAAGACTTCTAGAAATCAGTGTCTGTGAACACAGTTCACCATGCAATCCACAAACACAACTTAAAGCTGTATCATGCAAAGAAGAGGCCATATGTGAACATGATCCTGAAACTTCGCTGTCTTCTCTGGACCAAAGCTCATCTAAAATGGTCTGAGGCGAAGTAGAAAACTGTTCTGTGGTCAGAGGAATCTTTATTTGAAATTCCTTTCAGAAACCATGGACACTGTGTCCTGTGGACTACAGAACAGAGGAACCGTTTGTTACCACCACACAGTTGGAGTGCATGAACTCTGGTGGTACAAGATTACGTTACAATCATTCCAAATCTGCTACACAGACGTTTTAAAGCACTATATACGCTTCCATCCTGACAAAGTCTCTTTCAGGGAAGACCTTACATATTTCAGCAAGACAATGCTAAAATCACAACAGCACAGGAAACACTTCTCAGATGTTTATAGAGTTGTTAAAAGAAGTAAGGATGCTACAAAATGTTAAACATAACCCTGTTCCAACTTTTTTTGAGATGTGTTGCTGCCATCAAAGTAGAAATGAGCTAATATTTTCCATGAAATGGTAAAACCTCTCAGTTTCAAATAACATATCCTATGATATGTTTACATTCTACTGGGAATAAAACATGGGTTTATGAGATTAGTGAGCAGTTGTAATATTTTATACAGCATCCCATCTTTTGTGGTTGTATGTAAAAGGAAAATAAAAAGTCAGTAAAACTGATAGAAACTCCAGGATTGATTTGATTAGTGTCCAAGTTTGTGACTGAGAATAAAGCCTTGCATGTTACATATTATATATTACAATTACATTGCATTACACAATCAATTCTTCCATTTTAAATGTGGAAAAAATTGCAATTTTAAAAACATCAATTACATTTCTAGCCAGAGTAAACAACAATTCACACTTCATTGTAAACGGAGAATAACAATAATAATAGATGTGCTTCTAATAACACATCTCATTTGCACATCTGATTGATAAGGTGTGGGAGCGATGAGACTGATTAAAGCGTGGGTGTCAGTGGAGCCTTGGTGGCTGTAACAAAATAACTGATGGTAAACTGAGTGCTGAGAACAGCCTGTTAAATGCACTGCTAACCAAAAGGAATAAAGTTAACAGCTGCTTTTATTGACCTTTTTCCTCGCTCCGCTGCCACACAGGCTTTTTTGAGGAAGATAAGCTTTACTTTCATTTTGGTGAAGTAACATGCAGGAATTAGGATCAATTGTTTGTACAGAGGTCAAAGGCTGTGGCTACATTTGCTCCTTGATTAGATTGGAAATCTTGTCATTTTATGTTCCTGCTTTTCTTTTTTATTCCTTTTTCCAAATATGGGTTCCCAGTGAGTTCAGAGGGGCAGCTGTGGTTTCATAACACCCAACACAGCTCTGTCTATGATGTAAAGGTCAAACTGAGATGAGCACGCTGTGGCAGACTAACCGGTGCCGATAATTGAAAAAGTTTGGTGTATGTTAATTTATCCAGCTAACTTCCAAATAGACATCTCCAGGCAAGATAGACAAACTGTTATACATTTCATTTACTTACACCACAGCATGTTATGTTTACTTGACCTCGTATATGACAAACATTTGAAAGTAACTGTTATAGGGGTATATGACTGGTGTGAGTTGTGTGGACTACTGTATATACATGTGCATCCAAATATGTACTACCATGATAAACTATTTAATATCATGCCATGTGGCAGGGTTATAAAAATGAATCAACAGTTTTGAAAAGTCCTCAAGTATTCTGCTTGATATATTACATTCGTCTGGTTTGATGATCTTCAAAGAAATTGTAAAAACTCAGTCAGGTTTTGTGTGAAATTGTCTCTGACTCGATGTACATGTGTTTCCACTCTTTGATTACTTTTCCATTGTTGGTTTATTCTTTACTACAAGAGAACAAACAGTGATATTTCAGTGCTGTTTTCAGGATTACATAGAAGTCATTAATCTGAATTTTGATGAAACTTGATGTAGAGTTGGAAAACCTGTTAAATTCAGATGGAGGTTCTGATCACTTCACATCATTTTTGGTGTGCTACACTCCCTGAGGGTCCCTCTTGTTCAGTGTGGGAACATAAAACTTTAGTGTGATTCAGTAAAACTTAAATACCAACTACATTAACAGCTAACCCAACCTCATCCGAGGATAGTTTGTGACTCTGAATAAGA
This sequence comes from Arrhamphus sclerolepis, assembly GCA_037176975.1. Classification (NCBI taxonomy): domain Eukaryota; kingdom Metazoa; phylum Chordata; class Actinopteri; order Beloniformes; family Hemiramphidae; genus Arrhamphus; species Arrhamphus sclerolepis. Next base: position 11,508,156 of record JBAMYA010000004.1, on the reverse strand, counting down.
AGAAGCAGGTGTACATGATGGATAGATGGATAGACAGTCAACCCATTTTGACACAACTTATCAGGTAGCTGAAGTCAAATGAAAGCTGAAATTAAGCGTGTGTTTTCTCACCATCAGACCACCTCATGGCATCATCCAGTTGTGGCGGCAGCCCCTTCCACAGCGTGCTGTCCTTAGGGTAACCCAGGTCCATTCGTCGCAGGTGGTCATCGTAACGCCAGTAGTGGTTGTCCTTGAAGAAGTAGGTTTTGTCGTTGTGTAGCCAAACAAACACTGCATCCACTCCTTCCACTGGGAGGCCAAAGTCACTGATTGGACGAGGGTAGCCCTCCTCTACGTTATTATCTTTAAATACCCAATACTTTAGACCTGAGTGGTAAACACAGAGGTAAGAATAAAATCAAGAAATAACACCTTTACAGTTTGGAATGTAGCAGAAAAATAATGTTATTCTTCACATGGACTCAAATTTACGTGTTCAAATTCAAAATGGACATTTCAAGCAACCTCGCATCCAGGCAGAGACTTTTACCTTTGAAAAATACTATTTTGTGGTCCCCAGGTCTCTCATAAACTGCATCCACGCTGTCCAGATTGGGAGGAAGGCCCCTCCAGAAGCGATGAATCTGAGCTGGATGCAGAGACACCAGGTGCTTCTCTCGTGTTAGTCTCCAAAAGTATTTCCCTGTGAGAGAAAAGAAGAAGAAGAGGTTTAATTAAAGCTGCTTCAAAACACGATCGTACAAGATAAACCATGTTTAGTTTGGTGGTTAGTGGGCAGGCAGCCTGCTATGTCTGCAATAACAAATTACCTTTTCCTGCTTTTATCTACCTGTGGAAAAGGACAGGTGGGGAAGAGGAATGTTGCTCTTGTGCCAGTTCTTGCAGGGGAACGGTAACTGACAAGATGAAAAATCTTAACCACAACACATCATGATCTTTCACTACCACCATCACAAAAAACTTGATAAGACAAACCAGATAATAGCTAAAAGAAAACAGAGGGAAGAAACCAGATAAGGATACAACCCTTAAATCAAACAGTGATTTTAGGCCAAGTTATCCACTCATGTATTGGTCACTGTGGTGCCAATTAAACAATTAAAACACAATTAAATTACAGTAACAATTAAGATACAATTAAAACACTCAGATGAGTTAAACATTATGTTAGACAGAATGTGAGTATGAAATCTGATGGCCTGTAGTCATTTTTCATCTACCTAATCGAGGAACAACATGCACTGAATATGGTGGCCAAAGCATTAGAAGGCCTTTGGGGTTCAAGATTTTGTGATTCTGTATACTTAAAATGTCTTGTTGAAAAATCGCAGAGCTTCGTTAAAAGAAACAAAACAACTACACACAATATTGTCCAAAGAGAGACATTCAAGTCATTTCAAAGAGAGAGAAAGGCACAAAGTCCCACTATGCATCAAAAACAACCACAAATGGAAATTTAAACAACCAAAATCAAACACCAAAGAAGCTACCATAAGAGACAAACCAATAAACCAGAGGAGAACAGGCACGAGGTGAAACAACCAACCCAAGTAGGGGGATTTCTATCAGCAGGGGTAAATTCATCGACTATTCAAGAAGAACTGGACAAAATCCGACTGATGTGACCAATAAGTTTCCTAAAGAGTGCATCTGAAGCCTCTTTCTCCCTGATGCTGCATGGCACAATATTGCAAATGGGTGGAACAAGCAGCCTGAAAGCCAGCTGGAACACTCTGCTGTGGTTAAGCCAGCTAAACTAAAATACATTGGCTGACTTAGGATATGCTGACTTATGATGCTAATTAATTTTATTTTACATTTATTCTGATCAAATCTATCCAAAAAAAAAATCCTCATTTAAAGTGTAACTATTGAAACAACATCTGAAACGAGTGTCAGAAGAGCTGAAGCAAGGACTAAAGGAGCGCTGTTGGGGTTCCAGTTCCTTGGCCTGTTGCTTGTGGGTTTAGACGTGTTGCAGTCACAGTTTAGAAGCTATGCTCAGGAGTCAAGACAGTACTCATCACAGCTAGCCACTAGCTATGCCCACTATTAATCAAAACACCATACCCCTAATTACAAATATATTTCTTGCTTTATAAATTTATAACTGTTGTGGGGCCACAACAATTTGCACCCCATACAGTCATGGATGTGAAATCCAGCTATAGAGACCAAAACAGTTTTTTGAGCCAGGCTGTAAATATGTTCATTTTTGCAGAGACGTTGGAGATGTTACATGAGGGTAAATGGTGATTCATTTGATTCACCTTTGGCCAGTCCCCAGTGGTCAGGTGAAGAACTGCAACTGTTTATATTTCACATTAGACTGAACCCTAGAAGACCAGGCACAAATTTTCCCACAAAGAAGTGAATTTAAAGACACATAACATCACAAACACATGAAAAACCATCCCCATAGATATATGAGGGAAAACCTCATCAACCCCTACAAAATAACCCCAAGAACACAAAAATGTCCACACAGAAATGCGAAACAACCAAAATCTTTCTAAACGCTTACATAAAAATAATGTGAAAAGGGTACACATATTATCAGGAGAGAAGACAAGTGGCAAGCTCTTTACTGGGCTCTGTCCAGGGACCCAATGTCTCATTAGCCATCTCTGCGTGTCCCCCAGAGAAAATTCCTTGGACCTGAGAACCTGAAGTGAATGTGCACAGCTATACAGGTGTCACAGTTATTTATTACCCAGCACCAACACAAATGCTGTCTTTGGCTATTCTTGGAAATCAAAGGAAAACTTTTCAAGCTGCTCCTCACTAATATTTAGGTCCTATTGATGAGTCTTTATCTGTTGATATCCATATTCAGTAATTTGTAATACCTTGAATATTTTAAGTCAATGTAAGACGTAATGGAGACAGCAAGGAGCATGCACGTCATTGCTGCTTTTAAACCATGGTTATGTAATTGTTACGTCAAATGGGCCCCATTAATCTCCAAAACTATTCCTGGTTTACAACAAAATTATTTATGGTGCACCAGTGCACAAATTAAAAAGAAAATGCAAATGCTCTTTTGTTGAAAAACATCAGAACCAACTGATTTATCTCACATTTATTTCTTTAATTATTCTGATGAGTTTTTCACTGGAATTTCCAAATCTGATGTTGGAAATGCTCAAAACTACAGATGAAATTTCTCTCTAAAATACATGCAGAGCAGATCAAAGGACAAATATGTATATTTGACCAGCTGCCACATTCTTTTTTAATTTTTTCTTTTAGAAAAGTTGTAAACCTACTGTATCACCCAGTGGCCAGTAGAATTTGCCTGGCTGATATACCGATTCACTAAAGAGAAAATTCTCTCTCAGGAAATGGTTGTGGTACACTTCTAATTCACAGCCATTTCCACCAGTTTAATGCACTGAGTGAAGTACAACAGGACAGGGGCAGGTTTTATGAAATGACTCATACAGGAGCATCTGAGAGAAACTATTCAAAACAACTAGGATGGATGCAGAATTGGTAATGACACCTTGGATCAACAGGTTTTCACTGTAAAACCATTTACAGTCACCCACCAGTGTTCCTGCTCCACAGCAATCCATTTAAATACTTTTGTTGATGTTAGTCTGATTGATGCTCTGTCTATATGACATGCTTTATATTTCATGTCTATCCAGTGGCGATCAGAGGGAACTTTCTTCTGATGGTACTGTCCCGTAGAAATGAAAGTTGAATCCAGAAGAACCAGAATACATGTTTTGTATCAAGGAGGAAAAAAAAATGGCTGGCCAGGCTAAGCAGAATTGGATCATGGGTATCAAACGATGTGATGGTTGACTCACCACATGAATATGTCACGTGTGATTCAGTTCTGCATTCTCATCTAAATGTTGCATTTCTGATCAAAGATTAACTGAATATTCATTACTTTTATGCATTGTGTTAGATGTTGCAATCTATCTCATCGTCAGTCATTATAAAAGCATAGATTTTGAACCTTAAAACCACAACTTATACCTTTATCTATAGAGCCTCTTTGCCTCCTTGAACCGGCCTTCTGAGTTCACTTTCTCTATTTAGGTTAGAATACCTTTGAAGAAGAAGGCCTCCCCTCGTATTTGGGCCACAGCATCAAAGTGACTGGTGCATCTGTCTGGGGAATCTTGCACCAGCCTGGGAGAAACAGAGGAGTTGTGAGGAAAGTTTAGAGAAAGAATGAAAGATAAGGTGATGAGAACAGAACAGAGAAGTGAACAAAACCGTGAACAAAAACTCTCACGTACGTTTCTTGTATGAACCACATCTCATTTGAGGCTATAAAGTTCTAAGGTTTAGCAATCATGACAGTATTCAGAAAACAAAAAAAACATCACAATTGTACTTAGCCACTAAAAGCCTCTGTACATGTACATGCATGTGCACGTTTCCTAGAATTAAAAAGGTTAAATATGAGGGCAGATGTTGACGTGCTTACATACTGTGGTCATCCAGTTCGTTTAGCACTAGAGCTAATAAGTGATTTAAAGCGGTGACGTGGTCAGCCTGCCAACGATGAAGCCATTAGCACCACAAGCCTGCCACTGTGAGTGGGCGGCCGAGAGACCTCACATTAACAACAAAGAACCTTATTCAGAGATCTAGTAACAAGGTATGGCTGCCCACCGCTCTGCTTTTGTAACCTTTGTCAAACATAATCAAACTGTTCCACACATCACAAACAGTTGGAGATGCTGGAAATGGAGAAAAGAGAAGTGAAATACCAAACCTAGACACAGAGAACGGTTTTATATGCTTGTTAAGTTTTAAAATGCTTCATAGTCATTGTTTGGTGGGAGGAACTGGGTATTTTATGTGGTTTGGAGCAGAATTGCATCTCTTCCCAAATGTCGGTCCCTGTTTTTGTGGGCAATCACAATTACATGAAATAACATTTTACTAACAGAGAATCTTAATGGCAAGTAGAAAAAAATCCAACAACATTTTTAGCCTGGTCATACTGAGCTGAGCAAGTAACACAACATGTAAACATTGCATGAAAATAAAAGAAATAAAACAAAATTATAGACAAATAAAGACCTCTTGTTGTGGAAAAAAAGCAAAAATTATACATATAGGTATATACTGTATAGTCTATATGTATGTATTCCTTATGAGACTGAATTAAAGAGCTACAATCAAATAATTACAAAATAATTGTACTGTAATCCTTAGCTGAATGAAAATTCTCTAAATAATATTTCTGCTCCAGTCGAGCATGAGCACTGTAGCCTGGATGTTGTCCAGGTAAAGACTAGACAGATATGTTCTTTGCCGATATGTTCCTTCATGTCTCCGGAGACATTTCTGTTCTTTTCCCTCTTTCTCAGTATGTTAATATGGTATATACAGTCATGACGGATAGCAGAATGAGCACTTTTATTACGATAAATTGGTTGACTACAGTATACTTGCAACATGAAAGAAACCCGTGGGCTGATGAAACTGCACAATGAGAGAAAATCACACATCCATCCTCTACTGCCACAGTAGAGAGTGAAATGATGGGATAAAGGCTTTGTGATCTGGCATGATGCAATGTCTGTAGCCCATCATAAACGCCAAATGCAACAAGTTTGCCCACATGATTGCAAACATGAAGTTAATTATGGTCAAGGAAACTTTTAAATAGGCACTCAGTGAATGGCAGATTGAACATAAAGACTATAATGACAACAAAAGCTGCTAATAATAGTCCCTTTTGGATCAGATTTGATTAAAAAAAACAAACCCAAATCAACTGACAGCCAATTAAAACACAGTGATCATATCCTCTCACCTTTGGTGCTGACAGATGGAAATCTGCAAGGCTGTTCATATTCTTTATCCTAAAAATAGATGAAGACTAAACCACAAAATTACTACACACTCACTGCAGCTTCTGGCTGCTTGTTTGATGTAAGCTAATGGATAGCTTCGTTATGAGCGACCACTTATTAAATTTTAAGTTTTATTAAAATATTACTTTGAAAATTACACATGAGAAAAGCTTCTAAGACACACTTCCAAGCTTTCTATGAGGTTCTGAAGACGGTCCTCTTTGATGATTGCCATATTAGCAAACTGATTTTGACTCAAACAAGAGTGTGATTAAGATTTGTCCTCATTAGGAGCTCTTGTGGTAGACTCTGCTAGCTCCTCTTATAAAAATCTCTGATGAAGCCATTTCTGTGCCCTTTAGTAAACATATTCTGGATATGTCCAAAAGACTGTTTAAAAAACTTTTTTTTAATTACAAATTTAACCTGTAACAGTCCACAACTGAAATGCCTAAAACGCCCATAAGAGGTTTACCCAGATTAAATAAGATGCTGTTCTTGAACCCTTTGGAATGCATGCAAAGCTCTGTAAAGGTAACACATCACCTTTTCAACCCGAGCAGTCAAACTTATTGTAACAGTAACTAGTATGGAGTTTATTGAAGTTGGAAAACACAGAAATCAATTTTTTCCCCCTTGCCTGTTTTTTTTTTCTTCTTCTTCTTCTTTTGTTCAAGTAGCTGCTCATGGAGGGATGGACTGGAAAATCAAGTAAGGCAGTAAAATCCAGTCTTGCTTATTGCCACTTCAAATTTGATAACAATAGCACAAAAATGACTATTCTTACATGTTTTTCAGTAGGTATGTCCATGTGTTATCAAAAGTTTTCTATCTTCAAAGTCCACAGAAGTTTGTCTGGCTTTCTTTATCAGACACCTCCTGGTCTGAAAAAAGGAAATCACTGTCCTTTCTCATGATCAGTTCAAGCTCCTCTTCGTCAGTATATTTCCTTTTCTCTGTAAATTTTGTTTTATGTGAAACCCCCCCCCAACAAATCAATGTATATTTTACTTTTGCACACAGACACACAGACATGATGCAGGTGGTTCATCCAAGGGAATGACTCACTGAAAAGAATGTAGATAGATTCACTGTATATTACCTTACATTATATTACATTTCTTCCGAACTGTAGCTTTGATTACATTTTTCTTCTTACATCAAAGTTTGGAGCATCAGTGCCAAATGTTACAAAAGAATCTTTGGATATGTTGTGAACCTGTAAAATTGATGTGATTATGAAACTAACATATTCTAGCCTGATAAATCAGGCTCAGACACATCTAGACAGATGTTGGGTCTGAAAACGTGCCAGAGGGCTTCCTCATTCAGGAGGAACTCACGGTTGCTTCTCAAACTGCCTCTGCACGCAGTTGGTCAACACTGCAACCAATCAGAGCAACCAACACGATGATGCATTCAAAGTCGCGTTCACGTGTTCAAAGGTGCCTGTTCCAGAAATCATCAGCAGCTCTGACTGACTGATGATTCTTAATGATTTCTGTGTAAAACACTGTTCCTTTAGTGCCCCACCTAAAAAATAAAAAAAGGTTTAATGAGATCCGTCATGATCTCTTAGTTTAATCTCCACTACATATTCACTAATCAGATTCATGCTCCATTGCCTGTTTCTGTATATGATATCCTCTCAAGACACCAGCAGGCAAAATGGAGTTAAAGCCCAGATGGTCTCAAAATTTTGAAAATTACTTTGAGTCTTGTCCCATTAGCTGCTTTTCGCAATGGCACATTGCCCTAACATCTATGAGCATCCTCATATATCCTCATGCTCATGAGATAAAGAGCCACTGAAGCTAGTGACTTCATGACCAATGGATGTGGTGAGTCAATCATTTATGTTCTTTTAGCTCTCCTGAAGCAGAGACTTCCTGTCAGGAGCACTTATCCCTCACATAGATGAAAAGGCTGTGGAGCACGACAATTAATTTAATCAAAAAGGTATTTTGATTTCATACGACTGCATATAGCACTCAGTGGGTGGGAGCAGCTCAACATCACACATTTAGTGACTAAGAAAAAACAGAAAGGAGCAATTGAACGAAAAAGTTGAAACTGTAGGCAGAAGGTTTTAGATTAACATCAGACAAAACAATTCAAAAAGCCAAGAATAAAAAAAATGTCCAGCTACTGTCAATGAATTCTGGATTTGTTCAACTCAACCAAATGGATATTTTTTTTATGTCATTGCTGTTATGATCATATCCATTAACACATGATCAATTCAGCTAGACAATTTGCAATGTAAATTTAATTTAAAATAACACATGTGGATGGGCTGTGGCCTATATTTGTAGGCTTGCATTGTAAACTCACTGAGGAGCCTATCAGCTGAAAAAGTTACTTAAATAAGTATTATTTTAACAACACATGCTTATTTCATAATGTTTGACCATCAGTAAGAAGCCTGGGCCTTCTTATAGTTGTGGATCGTCCGACATCTTTCAACATCAGGATCATTTAGCCGGATGTGTTTAAACAAAATAACAGCAGAACTGTTACTTACAGCAAGGTGGATCTGTTTTCAGGAAGATCCAGTAGGACGGCAGGCTTGGGTGTCTGAGAGGGGTTGCTTGGTCGATTTGTGTGGGACACTGAGTCTCTGACCCCTGGAAATTTAAAATGAACATCACCAAACACCAAAAAACAAACAAACAAAAACATATTAACTGTAATTGCTATCTTTCTTAGTCTAACTAACAAAGCAAATTTGCTTCATCAAGTGCATAGTTGCTATTTAGGAGTGTTAAACACAGGGTAAATTCACACATTCCAATTAAGCAATTACTCAAATGATAAAAAGTCAACAACAGACATTCTGATGAGTTTTGTTTTTAATTTGTATGACTTTACGCATTTAACAGTGTGTGGCAGTCGTTTTGTTGTCTGACTTTATCTTTAATTTAGCTCAATTAAACTCATCTCCCTCACTCACAGCATCGTCCTTCAGCATTCTTTCCAACATTTCATTCACACCTCCATTATCATTAGTCTCTCCCCTGCACACTCCAACTCTCTGTAACAGGGCAATGGTGTGATAAGGTCATATGCCATAAAGAGGTCCAATTACCTCCAACCACATTGTCATTAATCAATAACGTCACCCTTTCTCTTCTTCCTCTTTAACACACATACAGATTAAATGATTTGTGTCCTCATACCGTAGAGCTGCCAGACGCGTACTTTGTCCTCATAGGGCAGATCATATTTCAGAGGGTCTCCCACAGGACCCTGGTAGTATGGTCTCATGATAGACTCCATGGCTGAGGTGTGGACGAGGCCAATGGCGTGACCAAACTCGTGGACTGCGACAGCAAACAGATCCATCCCATGGGACTCTGAAAGCAATGAAGAGAATGAGAAAACATCACATCCATACCTATTCTAAAGGGACCAAATGGGGCTATTTAAATCCTCCACTCCTTCCTCTTGGGAAATCCCTTCTCTCATCTATTTAGAAAACAACAGGGTTTTTAACTTGAAGAAAAAACAACATCTTCATGTTTTGTAAGCCATAAAATAATTCCACTGTCGTTTAACCTTTGCTTTATCAGCCTTAGCTTTTGGGATTATCACATTCCTGGGTAAATTTTAGGATTCTGTTGCCCCTGCTTGCACGTTTATCCCTTTTGAAGGAAGTCTATAGGTTGCAAGTCAAGAGGCATGACAGATAGCTCTGGTGGCTGTAAGTGCTGTCTAGGATGTGGTGCAGGGAGATAACTATGGTAATACTGCCTGAGCCCCTGGGCTGCCAATCAAAACCTAAGTGTGGAAAGACACCTAAAGAGGCTGCGGGCTATTACAGCACATTTCCCTGGATGTTCAACTAAAAAGAAAAGGCAAAGCTTGCAAAAGCTCCTTGTCTGGCTCTGCTAAGCGAGACAAAACCTGGGGTATTGAGATTTAGATTTGCAAACATGAATACAAGGGTGTTGAACCAGGCTAGCTTGGGGCTCCTTGGTGGATGGGATCAAATCAGTGTTCTGTTAACCTTCTGCTGGTCTTAAAGCGGGAACATTTCAGTGCAGTGCTTTGTTGAATACAACGGATAAATGGAAAAGAGGGCTTGTGCTTACAACATTTGGGATATTCAGAGGCCAAAAATCCAACTCTAATCTACAGGAGCACAAGGGGGAGAAGGAAACTGTGGCTTAAAAAATAAAAACCTGCAGCATCTGTGGACAAGGCTGGACCTGAGACATTTAGAGGGATGAACAGGATTCAACACGTTAGACAACACTATCAGACCACGCAGAAGAAATGTAGAAATAAAAAATGAGACTAAACAGGGTCAAAGAACAACTCTACTAGCATGATCCTAAATGAGTATGGCTCTATTTCCAGGAAATAATCTTTCATGTTAAAACATACATTAAGCGGCATCTCTTCCTTCGGTATAACACGATTTAAACAGCAATATAAATAATAGCAAACAAAAAAAAATGAAAGGAGGGTACAAATAATGTGTTTTTAGCAATCTTAGCAACTAGGCAAGACTTCATTATAAAGCATTTTAATGTGGACTAAAGAGGCTAATAAAATACACAGAAAAGAATCACGTGTCATAAATTGGACAGCACATGTTATAACAAGCTGACTAGTTATTCAGGGTACTGACTTCAGATTTTTATTTGACCTAATCAGTTTATGACATGAATGTATTTGCACGTGGTCTAAGATTAAACATTTACACAAAGCTTTGTTTTTA
>JBAMYA010000004.1:11483993-11494106 GCA_037176975.1 Arrhamphus sclerolepis | reverse complement strand
TGGACGCTTTCAGGGGAAGTCTGACAATGGAAAATCTTTGTTTTAAATGTGTAACCACTGTAATAACAATGCGCTCGCAGTGTTTCCCTCAGATAAATTAACCCATGTTTCAGAGTTTACACAGAAAATGCCATGTGGGAGAAATTTTATAAATGATGACGTCCCATTCTCCTTGAAGGCAGCACAGAGCTGCGCCACAGCTGACAGACACGGAAGAGAAGAAGAACCGTACAGTTGCACACCATGCATGTTTTTAATGTTGCAGACCACAGTTTTTTGCAAGTAGTTCAAAATTTAAACTGGTATTGTTCTGAATCTTTAGTGTAAACTTTACCTTCAAGCAAACGACCCCCAAAAGAATGTCAGCGCCCCCCTTTTGAAAATATTGCTGCCAACACCCCCTTTCATCCTCCCAACGCTTCAAATGTTTGTGCATCACTGTTGTACTGCTGTGAAATGCTAACTTGCATATTCTGCAAACCACCACATCATTGGCGGGGGGTTTTTTTGTTTTTTTTTAACTGTTTTCTGCTCTAGGTAATCCATACCGTGACGCTGCCGTGTTGCATTTTATTTATTTTTCAACCCGACGAGTAAATGCACAATATTTGTGTCAACGAATTTACGTAATCGATTATGTCAATTACGTCAATGTGTCATATCAGCCCTAGTCTCTTAAACCACCTCCTAGTTATGCCGCTATAGCCTAAGCTTCTGGGGGGACTCCATTTTGTACACTGATCATCTTCACCCTGGCTGTCTCATCTCAGTCTCGTATGGCCCTGAATCATTTAACAGAATCAACGTTGTCTATCTTCCGTAGTCTTTCACTCTCCTCTCTTCAGCTTTTTCAGGTGTTGTCATGGTGACGTTGCGCTACCCCTCACCTTCCAAACCTTCCATCTTCCCTTCTGCCGTGGCCTACCTGCAGTCCAACCGTATGACCACCACATATTTATATATTTTTATACCACACGTTATATATTTTTCAATTGCTCCTCTCTCTGTCCTTCAAACTCACTGTGCTGTCAACCCCCCTGTTTTTTTTTCCTTTTCCCCTGGCTATTGGCAGGAGGGTCCCCCCTATAATTGAGTCAGATCCTGCTCAAGGTTTCTACCCAAGAGGGACTTTTTTCTTGCCACTGTTAGGCTCTGCCATGTGCTCGGGGGTCATGCTCTGGGTCTCTCAAAAACACCTACAGACAACTTTGTTGTAAATAGATGCAATATTAATAAAAAAATATTTTATTTAATTGAAATAGGCCTTCTTGTAAATAAAATACTGTATATGTATAAAGTTGTGGGAAAAAATGTAAGCATCAAATTCAGAGTCATATTCATTTTTATTATTATTTATGATATAATATGCTGCAGCTTCCGGTTCTGCCGCTTCATGCTTTTCATGCAAGTGTAAAATGCTGGAAGCAATTCCTTGTGATATAGTGCACTTGCCAGAGACTGACACTGAATTTAGTCTGGATTATATTCCTACATTAAGAGTCGATCAGCATTCAGCAACAATTACTAAAAGCTTCCAGTGGATTGGAGCCAAGCACACAGCTCTTCCATGGTATGTCCTTCCCTCTGCAATACATGAGTTAACTAATGCAAAGTCACTTCTGAGTCAGCTGCAACCCTCTCAGTCAGCTCCAGTGCTGACCCACACTTTGCCTGTTTTCACATCTGCTCCTGAGTTGGTCGCCACCTGTCGTGTTCCTGGTGAGCTAACACCTTCTGGGTTTCTGAGTCGATCAATGTCAAGGTCAATCTGGGTCGTTTCCACAGTCTATCGACGCCAAGCCCAGGGCCCTCCACAGTTGATCAATGCCAGGCATTATGAGTTTCACAATATCAATAGTGGACCTGTTTCAGTTACTATAAGTCATGACACATCTGTGCATACACAAACAATACTTTTAAAATCTATTGAAAGTTTTTCCAACTTTTTTCAAGCTTTATCAACCTCATCAATATTTTAAAGGTGGTATTATTTATAATATAAAATGAGTTGCTGGTTTAAAAGAAGTATTGTGAAGAAATGTAAAATATTTTTATTTAACATGGTTTAAAAAAAAAAAGATTCCCAAGAGACAAACCACAAAATAATTGAATTCATAAAATAAAGCTTCCTACCAAGAGAGGCTGCATGACTCTCAACCCATTACTTTGTGGGTTTATACAAAAATCCTCATGTTTGCTGAAAAAAAATAATAGGTTGGGAGGATATGTTCCACTAAACACAGTTACAAACATGAATACTGGCGTAAAAGTACTGAGAAAGATGGTTGTACACAGACAGCACCAATAACTGTACAGCAGCAGTAGTGCTCTCAGTCTGCATTTGACATATTGCGGTCATTATCTAATAAAGTGCTGGCATCAGAGATGATACATATGAGCTCTTATGTGCCTTAAAAGAGGTCACCAGAGAGAAATAATTACAGAATCTGCAATGCCCCTGCCTTCCGGTAAGTAATAGAGGTGAGCAGTTATCTGTGTTTGTTAGGTAAGCCACATACTGCTACTGTACATATAGCTACAGGGCCAATGAGTCCTTATTTCAGGACTCATTGGCCCTGTAGCCCTGTAGACTCAAGTCCTTATTTAACCCAGTAAATGTGATGTGATACATCTTATGTGATAATATGGGTATAAATATTATCTCCAACCTTTGTAATCATCTTAAAGCTATCTATACCACATAGTTTAGCAAGCATTTGAAGCTTTTGCATCAGGATGAAGGTCAAAATATAGGACGAAGGTTCTAATATAAGTTAAACGCGATGCTTTAAAGTATCACATTTCTATTGGGTCTGTATTCTATCGTACCATATGAAGTGAACTGTAAGTGGAAGGGCTCTTGGAGACTTCAAACTACCACTAAGGTAAATTCCAAGAGTGATCCCATTCACACCAAAATTTGATTAGTTCTGTCGTTGTACTGAAATCTTACCTTTTCATGTTTAATAATAAAATCCAACACTGTACTTTGACAAGTCTTTACGTAAAATGTGTGTCTGAGATCATGTTACAGGAGCTGTGGATGTGTAAAACATTGGATGGCTGATACAGCAGTATAGTTTTCCTGGGATTGTGAGCAGGCTTCAGAAACATATGGCTTCTCATGTGAAAATGGTCAGCCGAACACTCTAGCTGATAACCCGACTATGCTTTTAAGCAGATTTAAAACTCTGCAGTTAGAGACTGGTCAGCCTCCACCATATAAACAACAGTAAATAATGTGGTTTGTGGAGGGCTGTGATTGAGAACCTAAAGAGCCAGTTGGAAAGTAAGTGGTTCAATCCTGTATTTCTTGACATGTTGTCCATAGAAAAGACACTGTATTCACACATTCCCCTTGATATGTTCATCTAAAACTTTAAAAACTGGGACAATCTAAATCTCCCCAACTTGCTTCACTAATATGCTGCGCTGGTATGAATTCCAACTACGTGGTTGCTGACATTTATACTTGTTTGTGTCAGTCTGTAATTACACAGCCAAACCCTAGCTTGCGGTGCATATTCTTTTGTGCAACACTGTGTCTTGTAATGCTGTGCTTCTTTTTGTGTACTTCCTTCATGTACCACAGAAAAGGAAAATAAGCAAACGGTGCAAATCTTTTGTGAGCTGGAGCCAAGGGGCAACATCTGCTTTTTGGAGTTGAATTCACTAGAGAAGTAAGATAAATTGTACTTCTCTGACTGACCACTGGGGGTTGGCTTCAAAGGCTAATCAATCTCCATTGACCCCCATGTTAAAATGTTCAACTCTACAGCAGAAATAAACATAATTAAAGCCTGGTTCAAAAACAGTTTAAGTTTCCATCGGGATATTTCACATGTATGACAACTGTAGTTGTCACTTTTCTGTACCATACCTCATAGAACCGAAATAAATGAACCTATTTATGCATAATTAGGGACATAGTCTTTTGATTGGCAGCTGGCAAAGGCAATGGGTTGGCTGTCATCGCTAAGCTACATGTTGCTGCTTAGCAGCTACTGTCTGGGCTTCTGAGCTATGAATAGAGACCTAACAGAGCAGTGTCATTTTTTACTTTAAAGAGAAGACTTTTTGTTGTAATGTTAATTTTACCAACAGAGCACCATGACTGGCTATAGGTTGACCTGGAAGTCTCAGAGGGTGAAGCGTAGCTAAGCAGCATCCCAAGAGGATAATTTTTGGTATGTGACAAGTATACACACAAATGCCTATTGTGCCAAACAGTAAGAAGTATACTGCATGCAGGGGTGCTGAAAGGGGGGGCAGGGATGAATCTATTGTTTATTTCTCAATTTTAAACTTTTAAAAAAATAATTTGATATAACTTCCATACTCTTGTGATTCATCATTTGGTACAACCCAAGTTGTGCCGCTGCTTGGCAACATTTACCAACATTTTGTCACATTACCACAGAAAGTTTTTCTTGTCTTTCTTTCTTTTGGTCCATTTAGATTGTTAATCTTGTCAATTTAAAACCGTGTATCCCTCCAAAATGTTAAAAGTGTTATAGTAATGGAAAAATATGTTCATGTTTTACTGTGACTTGTTGTAGGCTTGATATTCTAATATTAAATAATACAGGACAAAATGATTAATGTTTTGTGGCAAAGTATTACTGTCATGAAGTTATTTTGAGAAGTGATGGCCTATTTCAATGGCAATATACATATATAGATATATCTATATATCTATATATGTATAGATATAGATATATATAGATATATAGATATAAAATCAAGAATCAAAAGAAGAAAATTTATTTGTAGTTCTAAACATATTTAGGTTTTTTTTTACTCACTTTTTTGCCTCTCCCATGGTGTTCCTCTCTCCTACAGCATCATTTATAATTACATGCAAAATGTAAAATATGCAAATTAGGCAATGACATCTTTAGCAATTTGTATTGATTTTTAGGACAGCCAACAGCAAATGTCTGAGGAGTTTGAAACAATGGTTGAGAAACAGATGATGAGAGAGGCAAGATGCTTCCAAAAATGTAAAGAGAGCGAAGAAAGAGAAGAAAAAGAGAGGAAAGGTCAACAACTGGTCACCCAAGTTTTTTCAAAAGAAAGGTAAATTTTAGAATCTGGCCATTAACTGACAAGCTAAATGACTGAAATCTAAGTTGTCCTCCTTGATGAAAAATTTGACATCTAACTGATTTTTTTTTTTGAAGCAGCGCCCCTGACTGCATGCCTTAAACATAGCGGTCAAGGTTTAACAGCACCTTCAAGTTCATAATTTAAAGAAATCAACCCATCTGTATAAATGTTATGCAGAAAGATGTTGCAAATGCATCAGTAGTCTTGTACAGAAGAGGGGAACAAGGTGTACCAAATATTTTCTTCAGGATGGAAAATGTAATTCTGTTCCTTCAATCCAATATTCCACTAATTTCTAATACCTGTCTCAATTCCTTGCTGAATTTCAAGATTCAGAAGCCTGAATTTCAAGTGAATGAGGTTTGTTGTATAAAAGGCTCCAGGGTCTGGACAAATAACATCCGAGGGTGTCCTGGAGTGTCTGGTTCCAGGATGATAGCAACAGATCATATGGGCCCTGTCGGTTGGTTAGATGTGGTCTCTGTGGATTGGAGCTGCTTTCCACAGATGCCATCAAGCTCCATCAAATTGGTACCTGGAGAGATTGGAGACCAAATGAACCCCTCAGACATTTTGTTGTGTTATTTGAGAACTTTCTACAAAAGCTGTTGAAGGGTCTACTACTGGCCAACTGGGGGAGGTGCTTACTTAAGGGAAATGTGTTGCTGGGTGGGACAAGGGCCAAAATAATACTTGTGAATGCCATGATGACAGTTTCCCCACCAGAACAGTGCACTTAAAAGAGAACAGTATTTACAGTGTGTGATTGAGATATTAAATAAGAGATATTTGGGAGTATTTTTAAGTGTGTTGAGCAGTAGGTTTTTCTAAACTGGAAAATCGGGATTGTGTTATATGCAAAATCATGGTGTTGCAGAACTGGGTTTTGTTTTTTGTAGCATCTCAGCATACCATAATGACGTCATAAAATCTGCATATTTTCACACGGCAGAAAGAACTGTCTATCTTTCATTTTGTTTTGTGTTTGGTATTCTTCCACCCCAAATGCTGGTTTTTACTGATATAATATCCTTGGGACATCATAGAAAATCATGAGTTATGCAAGCTTATCGAAAAAGCAAATGGCACAGAGTTAGACAAATGATGGCTATGCAGGAGAACCCACAACACTGTGTAACAGAATCTCTGAGACTGTGTTTTAATGTTCATCTTCCACATCAACATGGACATATATAGTCAGAGGATCAGTATAAAAATAAGGATTTTTTAAGATTTTAATCTATACAATGTTAAACACTTAATCTTCAAATTCAAAAGATATAATTCCCAGGTTGTAGACAATTTGTCTAACAAATAACTTAAAAATGCATTCTCCAAATTGCCTTGGCACTACATGACTCTACATGAAATGAACTAAAACAGTAGAGACAGCCAAGGAGTGACATACACTAACAGTCATCTGTTGGATTCAAAGCCTCTGTGTCGCAAGCAGATGGCAAACACCCCAGCTTGCTGAAGCGCTCAATCACCTCATTAGACAAGTACCTCCATCTAATGTGCTCATAATGAAACACATGGCTGACTTTTTGTTAGAAAACATTCCAGTGGATTTGATCCCTTTCACATCCAGTTTCCCTTCACCAATGAATGTCACTGTTTGATTACGTAGATCTGACTCCCCAATATGATTCAAATATAATTCAATTTGGACCACCCACATGAGGTAACAAAGTGGGTGTGAGAGCAAAACTGTGACAGCAAGGATTAACATGCGGCTGGTAAGTGAATCATTTAATCCAAGGCTTAACAACAGCTGGTTCTGCAGAGAGCTGAGACACAACTCCAGCCTGCTGGCTGAGGTGGTGGAGGAGAGGAATAAAAGAGGGCCCTTAGAGTAGGAGAGAAGAAGGGATAGATTTAAAAATGGTACCTCTCTCCCCCAAGGTCTTCAACACTAAGTGACCTAGACATGCCTGGTTAATGGAGCTTGCCATTTGGTCA
Organism: Arrhamphus sclerolepis; assembly: GCA_037176975.1. Lineage (NCBI taxonomy): Eukaryota > Metazoa > Chordata > Actinopteri > Beloniformes > Hemiramphidae > Arrhamphus > Arrhamphus sclerolepis. The sequence goes on along the minus strand of JBAMYA010000004.1, from coordinate 11,487,035 downwards.
ATCCTGTTAAACATGGTGCAATGGAAGAGGGAAGGATGGAGAGATTGAGGGAGAGTTGGAAATAGAAATAACTGATCTGAAAGGCTGCAGGTAACTGGCAGATCTACCAATATAATGTAATGCGACTCTCAAACTGCACATAAGACCTAATGTGACCGTTGACCTTGTAATTAGGCAAAGCAAGCTTTATTCGTTTATTTTGTTATATCTGTTATATCTGGAGATCATCTTGTGATGCAAAACGTCCCAAATATCATCCCCATCGGGAATTCATTGCTCACCATTGGGATGTCACAATGTCAAATTTTAGTATATTTCTTTTTAGTCTTTATTATTTTAGTGTATTACCTTATTTTATCTTAATATACAATAACATATAATACAGACAATGCTTCAGCAAGTCATTTTATGAATTCCTGCTGCTGGCTTCTCTATTGTATAAGTAACCACATTTGGACTTTAGAAGTGCCTATCACATAAGCCAATCAACTCATTTGATTGGACAAGACACAATATATTTCTGTGGATGTGTTAATGCTTCAACACTGGATTGCACGATCAGAGTTTACGTGACATTCATTCATTTCACATATGTTACAAACCTCTTCTGGCTTGGTACTACTGGACCACCTCCTAGGAAGAGGTTTAAAATGTTAATGAAGCGGAGCGATACTAAACTGTAATTAAACAATCCAGTGCTGAAGTAGTCCCATATCCACATTCATAGAATGACTCTTTGTTACCACCAGCCCCACCCCAGTTCCTTCGTGTTGTAAGGTTAACACTGGATATTGTATGCATGTGGGCAGAATACATCAGTCTACTTTTAAGACAAATAAAGTGATGGTTTTTGAAGTCAATAAGAACCTGCCTCAGCAAGTGAAGTGGTGTTTTTTTGTTGTTTTTTTTCTATACTGGCTGAAGATTCAGCAGCTCCACTCTGGGTGGAATAAAAAGCCTCAAAACTTTCTTTGAAGTTCTCCCTTTTGTGGGTAGTAATATGACATGGTGGCCAACTAAAGCCCACCAACACAAGGATGGAATAACGACTTCCCAGTAACCCTGCTGAGTCTTTCATCACATAGGCCAAAATAAGAAAGAAATATGCAAAGTCAAAGACATACATGTGCATATAACTGCATATGCAAAATATGTCTTGACAGATATGCTCAGCTGTCTCTATACACAGTTCTCTGCATGCAATAACGTCTTTTAAGTATGGGTCTGAAAGTGAGAATTTGTGAGTGGATTTCAGTCCACACAGAGAGTGCAAAAGTCAATGTCAGAAGTGTTTCTTATCTTTTGAGCTCTGTGTGTAGGTTTATTGGCTCATAAAACATCCACATTTCAGTTTCAAGTTCAAATAAACTACAGGAATATACAAGGATCTATTTATGGACCCTGCATGTAATTTATAGGCCTGAGGGTTTAGCTGTGGGGCCCGTTCATGACAACACACAGTGAAGGCTGGTGCCAACTGCTCAGATATACACAGACACAGAGAACTTGTTCCACACTGATTTTCCTTCCCCTGAAAACCTAAGTATCCAAACTGAAATTTTAGGTCTTCAGACTAAGCAAGTACTGATGAAATGTAAATATCAAATCAACACATTAACTTGTATTTTGCGGTTTAAACACGCAGCTTAAAGAAGTAGAATACCAAAAGGACTTTTCTGACCAGCAGCCAAGATTGGTAGTCGTGGGGATGGAACTAATGATTACTTTGGTGGTGATGACAACCTCTGGTGCACAGGACTAGGAGGGTACAGACAGAAGATGGCTGATGTAACGGGGGCATAGCAAGCCCTCACTAGCATCGCCAGTGTCACACAGGCTTCTGCAAAACTGCAAGACATCCACCACATGGCAGCAGTGCCTGTTTGCTGCACATCAATATTCTTGAAGTTGTTCATATATTCTTCTTCTTCAGCAGACTACATGTCATACTAGCAGACCATCCAAGCTATACTGCCCCCTGCACTCCCTTTAGTGCATTACAATAAACCTCTGAGTAGTACAATGTGGTGATGCCAGCAATTCTGCTTCACAAAATTTTCATTTTCAGTTTATTCAATTGATTATGCTCACTAATGGTATCCATATGTAGTTTTCCATTGGTTAACATGACAGAGATGGTCACCCATTCGCTCATTGTACACAGAATGGATTCATGTGTAACTTTTGTGAAAGTGTTAGTAGTTTTTAACTTTTTGTAGTTACAAACAAAATCTAATTCTGCCTCTGACTATGTGCCAAGCTTTTGTAAATGAGGACCACACGTAAATATCAATGTCAATATCAATCAATATCAATGTCAGTCTCTGACAATGTTAATGTCTCACATGGACTGTCATCCTAACAATATGCAGATTTTTTTAAGCATGATAAAAATTTGAAAACCCACATTTATCTTAATTGATGGGGATGTTGTATGTTTGAGCTTCAGATTGTGTTTAAAGTGTCATTGGGTAATTTAAATGGACTTGATCGGCTGACTGACACCCACACAGCGACTCAGGCTGTTACAGTGATGTCAGGAAGTCATGGTGAATTCCTGATTGAGGTTTCTCAAGTAATAGAGATGGTGCAATTGTCTGCAGCAGTGAGAAAAGCGTTCATTTTTAGTTTGTATATACCGTATAAGTCACATAAACAATATGGTCATGGCTTTAAATATCTGCTTCAAGTCCTGGTCTCAAAGGGACCAAAAGAGCCACGGGCAGTTTGTGGGTCATGTTGTTGCTTAGGAGTGCATCATGTTTAAAACTTCTGGTCAAAATTTTATTATTTTTTTTCTGTACATGCTAAGACACTCCTAGATGGCATTTGACACTCTGAAGTTCTGAAATTCCATGTGCCAAATAGCAACCTAAAATATATTTTGGCATGTCAGGGGATTATAGAACTATAGGATTGAATGTTTCAATGCCGACTCTGATGTGTGCATATGCAAAGTCAAGAACGGAAAATCACTTCAAACACATCACGGTACAACTGAAAACACCACAACAGAGATTTTAGAGATTTTTAGAGATTTGT
>JBAMYA010000004.1:11459421-11477764 GCA_037176975.1 Arrhamphus sclerolepis | reverse complement strand
AACTGCGCTATGCTCAGTTGGCAATTTTATTTTCAAAAAATTTAAAAAAGGTTCACAAAGTGATTTCTCTACTGTAATCTGCAATCCATGCAGTCTTTTAGCAAGAGGAAACACCACAACACACCTACACAAAAATGTAAAGGTGTGTGTTCTACTTGCCAGACAAATTTTTCCCATCATATATACATACACACAATAAGATAACATATAGACAACATACTGGATGAACGTCTGCTGCTGTTTATCGTATTTATATCCTAGTTAGACATAATAAGTGTCTGTCAAAACCAAGTGCAATAATTAATTCCAAACATGTCATTTGATTGGTCAAGAGTCGTTTTATGAGTGTAACTATGAAAGTACTTCAGCACTGGATCATTTAACCAGTTTACGTGTCACCCCTCTTCACTAATGTTAAAAACCTCTTCTCATTCCACATGCCTGATGCTGAAGATGTCATAACTCTGCTTATGTGTATGTGCATATTTACAATACGGTAGGCAGCTGCTTTAGCATTACTCCACTTCTAACTAGACCCAAAAAGAAGAATCTTGCTGTCATCAGTACACAAAATGCTGCTTCATTTCTTTTTAGGTCAGTCAGTGTGTTCTTTAGCAAACTGTAACAGCTTCAGCATGTTTTTTTTTCCCCTAACAATGGGACTTTGCAGGCTTCATATCAGCAACAAGCCTGCAAAGTCCCATTGTTCCAATACTCACGCGACTCTTTGCCATTTTGGCTTTTCTCTGAAAACCATTTGGATGGTAGTTTTCTGTTTTTCTCCACATTTTTTCTGATTTTGGTATTTTGAAGCATCTGAAATCATTTAAGTTGAGCAGCCAATCATTTCTGCTTTCCAACTTTATTTTTCAGAACGACACTATAACAATCATGGACAACATTTGCTGCCTTCATGCTTAAATAAGCGTTACCTGTTTTTTTCTGCAGATTGAATGACCTCACTAACCAGACTTCGTGGTTTGGAATAGAATGTACATTGTTCTCAATACATTTTGCGTGTAAAAAGCCATTTTAAAATTCTTGAGCTTTCCTCACTTTTTTAAACTATACTGGTATTATTTTTAAACAGAACTGTATGACTCTAAATTGTGCTTAAGAATGAGTTTGCGTGGTTGTTTAAGTATATTTGAATCAGACCTTGAAGGTCCAAGTCTCCTGTCTAAAACAGATCTTTGGCTAACCTTGTTAAATAAAGGCAAATAAAACGTATTCAAGTTTTGATTTATGGTGACAAGAAATGCCAAGACAGAGACAGACAGACAAAAAAACATAATTGAAGCACACGAGACCCATATGCAAAGAAACGCACACAAACTGTGTAATACCTCTGCCAAGCTTTTTCCTTCCTTTTTTTTCATGAAATAGTTCTTCTTAAACTCGTAATAGGTGTTGTACTGGTGCCAAGACTGTAAAAATTCAAACCTACAGGAGATGGAAAGAAGAATACACAACATATAAGTCGAGAGGTTAGCATTTAAAGATCAGCTGACTGAGGTAAAAAGGCTTTGCAATATCTGAAGTAGGGGTGAGCATTGTTAATAAATATTCGATAACTTGTCACTGAAATTTTGTCAATCACTTGGAATTTGATCATTATAGCATGATTATGTCTTAAAGCGATGAGCTGAACTGACTGTTCCAAAGCTACCAGTAGTGCGATTTATTGCCATTTAACTCGTTTTCTACAAGAACAGGAGCACATGGCAACCGTAGAACTCAAAAGCAAACGTGAAGAGAGCAAAGAAAGTTTGGTGTGGGACTATTTCAAGCTTAAAACTAACAGAGTTCACTGTAAACATTGCAGTGTCCTATTTACCCAGAACAAGACAACTACCCCATTATTGGACGACTTAAAGGTAACATAGAACGGTTGAACAGGGTATTTATCCCTGTTCTGTGTTGTGATATATAGACAACAAAATTTTCCTAAAAGTTTCCTAAAAACCTATTTGGTGCCTTTTTGGGCTTAATTGGCAACCTCAATACGAAATGGAAGCAATTGATGCTGATTGGCTGCCTTTGCTGCCACTCAAAAGAGACTTTTGCCGGCTTCGGAAAATGGACAGAGCAACTTCCCACAGCTACGGTAAAAGCACAGAATTTAGAGTTTAGATCAGGGCCTTAAAAAAAATCTGTCCTCACCCGACCTGAGCTTGTGTACGTTCTGTCCAAACTCGACCCAGCCCAAGTGTGGGTTGGGTATCGGGTTGTGCTCAGGCAGAGAATTCAAGCTCTATTTGCCATGTTGTGATCATTACGCCACAGCTTTATATAAAATACAAATACTATTTAAAAAAAAAAGAAAAAAGGCACATGCTAGCATATTGAGCCCAAACCAACGCGACAAAAGTGGTGGGAAATCAGAGCCTAATTGGGACCAGGCCGGGTCGGGTTTGGACACAACGTTTGGGGGGAGTGATATACATTTTACATCATTTGCATCTGTTGTTCAGATTGGCCCAATTCCTGGCGAACATTTCTAAAGGAGGAATTTCAATGAAACAGAGATGTTCAGAATGTCTTTTTGTATGTTTCTGAATGCAGGAAGACTCATCATTATTCAACAAAGACAAGGTAAAAATGGATTTTGATTCTATGTCTCCTTTAAACAACGTTCATCCGATGGCAGTTAACTTTCCAGATCATCGACAGCGAATATTTTTTAAAATGCCCATCCCTAATCTGAAGGCATAGTCATTGATAAGAATCCTTTAAAGAAAGTCCTGATTAGAAGGATAAATAAATGAGAAGTAAAAGTGTTTACCGGGGATCATTCTTCGCACGGACACTGGCCTCAAACTTCAAGCCATTCCTTGCAACATACTCAGCCAGCTTGTCTATGACTGGCTGGATGTCAGGCGGTGGAGGAATGATGGCTGGTGTTGCTGGTGTAGAAATGGGCGCAGAAATTGGTGCTTCGGGTTTTGAGCTGTTTTGAGGAGAAATTTAATTATAAATCAAAACTTTATTATGAATTCATACTTTATCCAATTGCTATATTTTTCATTCATTCAATCATGAAAATTGTCTGAAGACAACTCAGCCCAAAGAATTGTTTTGTTAAATATTTAAGCAATCAAACGGCAGTACTGTTGTTGAACTTACTTGAATGCAGTCAATACAGTCTATTAAACTTCATTTCAGATAAACAAATACTATGATAAATCTTAAATTATATAATGGCTATCAAAAAGAAATGAGTGTCCATTATTCTGATTCCTACCTGGTCTCTGGTACATTCACAGCAGCAGAGCTGGAGACCTGAGAGGGAACTATAGCTGGCGATGCCATTGTGACAGTTTCAGTGGGTGTTGGTGTAGGAGTGGGATTGGGAGCTGGAGTACTTCCAACATGTAAAGCCTCAGAAGAAGCAGGAGCCGCCATGACAGCTGAAGGCATATTGTTATAGTACGAAGTGGCATCTACACCTGGGGGAGGTGGGGCCAAGCAATACGATCCATCTGGAAGCATGTAGTACCCGTAGTATATTGCAGCTGCATTTGCTGTTAACAAAACAGAAAAGGGTTTAATTACTCTTAGATGGTTTTGTTTTCCCGTCTTAAAATTAGTTTTTTTTTTGTTTTTTTTTAAATGACTGAAATAACTTGAAGCAACAATAACTGATTCTGTTGCAGATTTGTTGGTGTACGTCATTGTCCTGTTGTTCAGACTGGTTCATCCTCTCAATACATATATCAGTTTGTTCTGATATACCATATTTGTTATTCTGTTAATAATAACCAAAACATTTGCACTCCGGTTTCATCTGTCAAAGGACATTGTTTTAAAAGTCTTGTGGTTTGTTCCGAACTTGAATCTTTTGTTACAGTCATGTCTGGCATGCACACTACTCTGTTGATATTAACCCTTAAAAATGGAAGGATTCAGTGCAGACTTTTAAAATTCTTCTATGAATGTTCACTTTTTTTTTTAAAACGCAGTTTGTTTCAGTTCCCTGAAAAATGATTCTGGCATGCCCCATCTCCTTTTATCCAACCTTCTGCAGCTCTGTCAGGAATTATTGAACTTGCAAAAACAAGGCCACATGTCTATTTAAATCTGACCTGAACCAGTGCCAAGCCTTTGTGCAGGACACATCTGAGTTTATTCAGGTCAAGTACTGCTTTTCTCAGGAGGTCTGCCCTAACCTGGAAAATCTGGAAACTGAATATTACTTTTCCATCAAGACAATAAAAATCCCTTTACATTAATTATAGACTAAGGTCAGAAGTTATAGCACACTATAGGTAGATAAAAATTCAAATGTATAAACTGTTTCTGTGGCCGAAAGCAGAAAAAAACAACCATATCTGCTCATTAGGGAAAGCAGAGTGTATTATTTTAACAAAAGAAATTACGTGCTTAAAGAACAGCTTGTTTACCTGCTTAACAGAAAAACAGAAATAACAGTCATCCTATATGTTAGATAAGCTGGGTTTTTTTTCCTTCTCAGTAAAGAAAAACAATAACAACAATACTTACAGTCAGCAGTGTACTGGGCTTGTGTAGTGGGTGCAGCCTCTTCTGGATTGGTTGTCACTGCTACTGTGCCATTTCTTTCCTGTTGGGCTTTTCGCACAAGTGCTGCCAGGGGATGATCTGGGTCCATGACCTTTAGAGGCTGACAAAGAAAAAAGTTGGTTTACCATCTCTGCTAACATTATTGGTCGACCCTATCGGCTGAAAATTGTCTGATTCCATTTACCAGGCAATAAATCAATACATTAGTGCATTTTGTGAATGAAATCTTTTTTTCAAACAAGTATTAATAATAATCAGCAGACACACACACGGCAACTATACATAGTTTTCTGAAGTCAGAATCCTTGCAATAATTAAAATGCATTTACATCTTAGACATCTTTACATTCAAAGATGTACACCTCACAAGCACATTCGGTCTTCGGAGGCGGGGTCACTGTCAAATGTGGTTACTGGCGTAGAAACATGGTGCCCTGACCTCCCCCTCCCCACTTCGTTTTAACTGCAATAGTCACACCCGCACACACTCATCACCAGGGGGCAGGAGTGAGGAGGGTGAGGTCTTCCTACACCCATGTTTACCGCGTTCGGCCTTGGGCGGGGGGGACAGGTACTGGTTGCCGGGCCTGGGCTCACTGTGTTGCCTTGGGGGGAGGGGGCTGCTGGGCTGTACCAGGTCTCTCGTGGGAGTTGGGAGTGGTGAGAGAATGATTGTCCATGTCTTTGTCAGTACATATTGGTGTTTCTCTGTGAATGGGTGTCTACTGTCCAGCCTGGGTTTGGGGCTCTTTGCTGCTGGGCTTGCCTGGGCGGTTCCCTGTGGGGGGTTTTCGTGCTCCGCGCCCATCTCAACTTACCCCCGCTGCTCTTGCAGCTGGGCACGCCAGTGGCTCTGGGGATTCCACCTTGGGCATCAGGGTAGGTGCCGACCCGCTGGCGTCGGGGGGTAGCCCCGTCTCTCCGGGCGGGTGGGCGTTTTGCCAGGCGGGGGGTTTGGCCCCGGGGGGGCATGGACCTCTTGGCTCCTGCAACCGGCCTGTACTGGGTGGCTGGTGCCCGGCGGGGTCTCTGTCCGTCACTGCAGGCCCCTGGCTGCCTTCTTCCATGGTCATGGGGGCTCCACCGGGGGCTTCCCTCGGTTGCCTGCTGGGCGGGGTTGGGGCTTGCTGACGAGGGACTTCCTCCTTTCCCTCTTCTGGTCCCCCATGGGGGCTGCTGGCTGGCTGCCTGGGTCCAGGATTCTTCCTTGTCTGCCCCGATGTCTCGGGTGGCTGGGTTGTGTTTTTGTCTCTTCCGGTTTCCCTTTTGCTTTTTTCTTGTTTTTCCTCTCTCTTTCAGATTCCCAGTGTCTTTCTCCGAATGTCTTGTTTGTGTGCCTGTCGTGTGTTTTCTTGTCTTTCAGATTTGCAGCAGATGCTTATTCCTCACCCCCACCCCCCATTCATATCCCCCTCACTTTCTTTATTTAAAAAAAAAAAGCTTCATACAATGATAAGAAAAGTGGCTCTGTGGGCTTTTTGCCTGTTGTTGCCAGTACCTCAGAGTTTAAAAAAAAAAAAAAAGCATTTGAATACAGTACATTAATTATATACTATTAGTTTTATCACTGCCACAAAATCAAAATGATTTGCATAATTTAACCTTCGATGTCATATATCAGGGCATATCAGGCTTGGGCAGAAAATGCCAGAGATTAATTTGAAAGGAAAGTAGTAGTACTGGATGGACATAAATAAATAACAGAAATGTGAAAACATTACAAGCTTCACAAGGACAACTTTAACAGAGTAGCCTTTAGCTGCCATCAAATAAACATGACATTTTAAAATATTTGTAGGTATTAGAATCATTTAGAAGAAATCGTTTACTCCTCAAGGGCAAATTAACATGCAATTTGTGGTAACTGTTGGTATACTCAAGTAAGTATAGCCATGTATTTTTAGAATATTAAGATGCATGAATGTTTTTTAGATTTTCAAATCATTCATAACTCCCTAAATTCACTGAATGTTTTACGCCCAGATGAAAGCAAGCTTCTTATTTATTTTATTTATCTTATCTCAAAGATTTTTAAAAAAGACTGCAGCACTATGTAAAGCAGGAGCTGGACCAGACTTGCACTAGGTTGCATTACCTTTGTTAGCTCCTCCAGACGAGAGCTCTTCTTCGGGGCAAAAAGGCTAGGATGAAGGTAACTCCCATCACCATCCTCATCAGAATCATCAGAATTTGAATCTGGAAAAAGAGAATAAAAACCATGAGTTCTAAAAGTATATAATGTCAACTGTTTCCCATTTCGTACAAGCATGCACTACTGCGCCTATGAGCAATAATTGCAGCATATGACACTTCTAAAAATGTTACGTCACACTATGCGAGTGTCTAGTAGTTGTAGATTTGGTGAATGCCTGCAGGGACTCACCCTGTGACTGCTCTTGCTTGCTACCAGATACAAGGTTGTATCGACCTTCCTTCATAGCCCGCAGAATGTGTTTATAATAAGGGTTCAGGTAATGGTCAAAGCGTAAAAAGTCAAACTGGGAGTTGCCAGCCTGCTTTGCTTTCAGCACAATCTCAAACTGAGCCCCCTGCTGACACACGAAGTTAGCTGTCCTCTCAATGATGTTGTGAGTCTTGATGGTTGCCGGCTATGAGAGAGAGATAAAAAAAAAAGTGAAGAAAATGAGCATTAATGTTTAAAATAATCTGCATGATTTTACACGATTATCAAAATATGTATTCGAGGTTTGTTAAGTCTTTGTTGAAACTTTTTTGACACATGACAAGATGTAAAAAAAAAAAAAAAAAAAAAAGAGCAGCAGTGCAATCAATATTATGATGTCATGCATATTAACAAGCAGGTTCTTCATGTCTTTGGTGTCCAGTTGCTTTCACGACAGGGACTCTTATGACAATAGACATGACATTAATTCTGAAAACACGAGATGGAAATCAGTACAAGAAACAATCCAGTATTTATTTATTATTGTACCTCCTTATGCGCTTTCAGTGACTTTTTGTCACTACAATGAGAATGCAGAGAAGTCTAGCAACCTTCAAAAGTGTACACATAATATTCGTTTTGACTTTCACCTTGATATGACACTAGCTATAAAGATTTGACTGTCCAGCAGTAACAGAATATTATTACACTTTAAGCTACAAAGAACTTCATGACACACAAGGACCTTTGTCATTTCTGTTGAAGAACTTAGTCATTATAAGAATGCAGTGAAAACCTACATGACATATGTCTACATGATATATGCTATAAAGCTAAACTCCCTCAGGTGTATTATTCACAAATAGTGATGCCAAAAGATTACGTATATGCATGTCAACATATTGAAAGAATAAGGTTTACAGCCATTTTCTCATTTATGCACAGAAAAATGAGTAATCTCTGTTAACTCAACAGTCCCAGTCTGGTGTGGAGTCTTACTTGCATCCTCTACATGCATGTTTTCCTTTCTAAGATCAGAAGGAAAAAATAAAATAAATACATAAAACTAATTAGTTTCTGGCCATTGAGTTCAAAGGAAATAATTTCAACTTTTCTCCAAATGCTGTCCATCTTTCTCTGCTATAGCTATCCAGAAGGAAAATCCAATGAGCTCTAAAAATTAATAGTGACAAATGAAAGCTATATCCTAAGGGTAAGAGTAATGGCTGTACTCACATTAATGCATTGGTATTGGTGGAAATAGACGTAGTTTTTAATTTCCTATCAATAATTCAAATTCAAGAGCTTTATGATATTGAATTAGGACCTTGACTATTTCATGACTTGGCATTTTACTCAAGTCACTCAGTCTTGCTGTTCCCTCTTAACTACACGAGGATAACTCGATGGTGAAGTTTGACTGCCATCATCAGTTGGGTTACAAATGAAACTTCTTTTCTAGAGCAACAGAAGTCATTTTAACAACAAGCAACTGGCAAGAGATGTGCATGGCTCCAGACAAGATGGCTCTGCAAAAGGAAACAGTCTAGCGAACCCATCAACCAAGAATCAGAGGTAGAGGTGGGGTGTTTGCACAGAGCCCAAAAGATGGTAAAAGAAAAAAAACAAAAAACAAAAAAACAACGAAGCGACAACCTTTCCACCTCTCTGCTGTTCAGTATTAGCTGCACCAGACTAAGGAACAGCTTTCCTTTTTCATGCAGTGAGAAAACTGAATCCATCTCTAGTTTTTATTGTCAGTTAAAAGCATAGCAAAATGATATCCGAAGTGTATTACGTAATACATAGATGTTTAATGACAAACATGTTGCTGAATTTAAGCTACAGTTGATACTTCATTGTGTCAAGCATGTGTACATACATACATACATACATACACACACACACACACACACACACACACACACACATAGATAGAGGCATAGACATAGATATATGGACGCAGCACAAAGCAGCATTAAAAGACTGTCTTTTTTCTCAGGCATAAGAGAATGGCAGCTGTAGGGAGTCATGAACGTTCCATTTGCAGACACCAGACCGAACAGTTTAAATATTTAACTTTCACTATACTACCGTGTACACAGTTCACGTTTCCCCGGCCAGGTTAAAATGAATCATGTTATATGATGTATACATTTCTGTAAGTCAGAGTCATGCTGTTTAGTAGAGGTTGACTGTGCAACTAACATAAGACCTCTTATTTCACATAGCAAAAACCAAAGAGTGTCAGGATCTACCTGTCTCCCTAGTTACGTAAATTAATCATTGACTCAACTGACTGAAAATGTATTGGTAATCATAATTATATATTTTTAATGTCTCTATAAATAATTTAAACACACACACAAAAATAAATAAATAAATATTTTGCATTTCCATTGAAAATGTACCCAACTAGGGGTTCAAAATGTTCTTGCCACTGCACAAATTTTGTGTGCTGTTACTCTCCAATTAAAAAGCAGTTATAAATAAGTAATTTATGACTACAGTGTGATTTCTGCATCTGCAAGGCAGCAGTAATTCTTGCACTCACCAGTTCCACATCTGGTGGTATGGCAAGTCCTGGTGGAGCAACAAACGGCTCTTCACTCTCCTCAGATTCTGCCTCCTCTGTGTATGTGAAGAGGCATCAGGACAAAAACAATTAGATCAATGCACCTCACTGGACATACCTACAGTAGATCAGTGACATCAAGATTAATAGTGAAGTCCTTAAACATTTTAAAAATGAATGAACCATGTCCTCCCTATCATTCTCTGTACCCCACAAATATATGACAGAGAAATAAAACCCATGCCTTTGCCTTCATCTTGATAACATAATAGAGGTCAGGTAGAGACTATTCAGTTTTTATGTAGTACTGCAGGGAGTTTGCAGAGTGATAAAGGAGCTGTTTAATTTAACACAAATTCTGTGTGGTCCGTTTGGGTTCATTTGGCTTAATGTGTACAGTGTTGTCATGGCTTCAGTGTGAAATTATCTTTCGGGAAGACAAAAAAAAATTGCCGATAAATTGCATTAATTCTAAACTATGTTATATCTGGAATCATTTTTAGCAAAAAAATAATAAAATTCTGAACAGTTACATAGCTGAAAATACTTTTAATTCATTCTGGTCATTAACTAACTGGTATATTACAGTATTATTACTGTGGTTCAATCACTTCCATTAGCAAAATGCACCCATGGAGATAGATGATGGATATTACTGAATGTAAAGCTTAAGGTACATAAATGTCAAACCAAAACAAATGCAGTTTCATTTTTTTTCTGGAAAGTGCAGCATGCAAAGCTATGGGACAGATTAACTCAACATCTCTCCACACACTTAAAAGAGAGCGCAATGCTCAGTTGAATTAGTAAGCGAAGACAAAGTGGGTAAATTTAAATATTATCAGCTAGTAGACGATGCAGAAAGAGGAGTTATTTTAACTAGACAATAAATCAGACAGCGTATTGCGAAATGACTGGGTAACAGTGATGTAATATTTTAGAAGGAGGCCATCAGTAAAACTCTTGTTCATGTTTTGACAGAGCATTTGAACTTTACTGCAATTAACATTATGGATTTTATGACTTTTAATTGGAGGAAATAAAGGTAATAATCTGTTTTATACTGTTATTGCTCCTGTCTTTTTCTGTCTTTAAAGCTACTAATTTGCATCGTTATGGGAAGGTTTGTCACATATTAAAGAGAATCTGTGGTGATGTTAATGACGAATTTGAATATGGCCAGTGAATCACAAAAACATTCCTCAAAGGTAATTTCTACAGGCATGAGGATCTTCCACAGACATTTTAATAACCTGGGCTCAGCTTTACAATATCCCCCAAAGTGAATGAGAGACATCTCGTCTACTTACTTGCCAGACTACAGGAAATGCCTCCAGCAATATCTACATCAAATATTCAAAGTTGCAGAAATCAACATGTGTACGTGTATGTCAATTTTTGGAAGGACTTGACATTGATACCAATACTACAATGTGATTAATTCTGAATAACCACATGCCAGAGTGACATCTGCAAGCTCCAGGAAGCATATTCGTGCCACACTTGAGAAACATGAAGACATTCTTTGTTGTTTTTTACAAAGCACCACTCTCATGATGCCAGTGCTTTGTAGTGCTAGCTTTACTAATAAAAAGCTGTGCGTATTGCTTTCCTGGTTTCTGCCCATTCTTCCAATCAGCGCCATGTGTGACTAACAACTTCTCACCATGCTCCTTGTTAGCATCCTCCTCCTCTGTGGGCTGAGAGGGGTCATAGTAGTCAGCACTGTATTTGAAGGCCACAGCGTTGTATGAGCCTTCATCAGCCAGCGCCTCACTCAGACGTTTGTACTCCTCCTCTGTGAAAGGCAAGAAGACAAGCAGGTATGATGAAACCACAATCTTGAACATTTTGAGTCAGACCAGACAATCTGATGAATTTCAATTTTCTACAAAACCCTTGATGACATGAGTTGGTGCATGTATCTATTACAATAATTGAGCACCATCTTAAGGAGACACCAAATACTTTATGACACTTGTAGGACATTTTTAAGCCAATAGTTGGTTTGTTCTGGCCCAAATATACAAAGCTCTAAAACATTTTTTATATGTATGTATGCAGTTTCGTTTTAACGCAGAAAACATCCAAAGAATCAAAATGCATTGGTAAATGCTGCAGAATAATGTTAACTGGGAAAATGTATCTCCAGAAAGAAGAAGAGAGTAAACATAGGGTAAACACCCCATCAGCCTGAATACCAAGCTACTATGTTGATGGCAGAGCTTGAATTGAGCAAGTGCACCTTGCTGCAAGCAAATCCCACTCACATCCCAGGATAAAAACTGTGCCCTGCAGCTGAAAGTATTTAGCTCAGACTTGAAAAGCACAACATGCTGTTGGATCAGTCTGCTTTCAGAACAAAATCCCTAGGATTTATTAATCACTGGTATGAGATCAATGTCTTGGGTCTCAGGTACCTTTTGATCTGTCTGATGTATAGCATTACATCTAGACAGGATTCCTATATACAGAGAACATTATTTCATTATATTCTCCATTTGGCAGACTATGTTTTAATATTCTGAACTGCACAGCAATGCTATTTCTGGATATTTCACATAATGAGCCCAAGAGCTTAACTTTAGACAATCACACTAATATAGCTTATGATAAGTATTGCCCTACATAATTAAATAATGCTGACATTTACCACAAAATAAAATCATACTTGTCTCTGAACACTAGAAAGATTAACTGGTAGAGCAACAGAATGTCTTGATTTTCTTTGAGTTCACACCTTCATCTGCGGTTACCCTTCTTTTCACTATTAACCCGAACAGACCTTGATGGTGCGTACTTGGCTGCCATGTTTGCTTTGAGCCTGTCCTTCCTGACACATCGTGGTCAGCTGTTGAGCTACTGAACAGACGGCGGTGTGCTGAGCTACATTTCTTTTGGTCATCATGATGGTGTATCAACATGACATCTCCCTCTCTGTGCTTGAAGCAGAGGAGCAGCATGAGTGACTGTCTCATGATGAGAGTAATTAGGGTTTTCTTTTAAAATGTTACTGCATGTGTCACTTGATGCTGTATTGCTACTGATACATAAGCCAATGAGCATTTCTTGAGGGAGAGAGTTGGGTGATTGAGTACAAGCAAGAATCATTATCACCATATCAAAATCTAAATTTCGCATCTTTTTATTTTTAAGTGTGATGCATTCAGATTCTAAAGTTTACTTCATATCTGGCCAATCACATGGAACCTCACTGACCGAGATGCCAATAAAGGTGCTAATTTGAGTGCAGCTATTGCCGCAGTTGTTTTATTTTTTAAAACCAAACTGTGTTGCTTGAATAGAACTTATACATTTAATTTTTCTTCTGTACAGGCTATGTACCACCAGGGGACAATTTTATCTTTACGGCATAAAGACATTTACACCATGCATTTCCATATTGGTTTATATATTTTAAGTCGTATTGCCGCTGCAATTCTAAACTATCATATTGGACGTTGTATGTTTGGAGAGAGCATAGCCCTAAGAGTAGAGCATCTACAGCATAGATGCACTGTCAGTTCGCAGAAGCATAAATGAGGCTTAATGCAAACTGTTAGTGATTCATTCTGTGCTGTCAATCTGGGTGTAGGACAACACATTTCAGTAAAAATAGTTGTGCACTACTCCACAACAGTCACAAAATCTGACTTTCTGAAGAGAAGTTTTGCCACCAAAATCAGCCAGTAAAATAACTGAAATGCAATTGTTTAACATATCCTGGAATTCAAAACGTTTTCACTGGCAGTTCTTAAGCTCAAAATCAGAGAGTCAGAAAGAAAGATGGAAAACATTAATGCAGTCAATACTTGGCCTGATATGTATTCAGTAAATCACATTACTCTAAAAATCAGTTTGTCAGTGTGCACAGAGGAACAAAGAGAGAAAGGAAATCATCTTGACCTAGAGATTTTAAATAAAGTTTAGAGAGAGAGAATAAAAAACTCAATTTTTAAACATTTTGTCTATTTGACAAAGGTTTTTTTTTTTTTTTTGTTAAAGGTTTTTGACGCATGTCTCTTTTCACACTACAATATGGATCAATGCTGTCAAGAGTATCTTGAGCAAAAACTTTTCTTCAATCTGACTGTATAATGCCTGATCTGATTTGAAATCTGTAATAATAACAATAACAACAGCAACAACAACAACAATAATAATAATAATAATAATGTACAACACATTTTATAGTTTGGTGCCTGGAAAACCTTAACTGGCCTAGGTATACCAAAAATAAGTAAAACCCTACAGAGCACAGAATGGCAAGTCAAGCACAGTGGATGGTGGCCATTCCAGTCAATGAGAGCAGTCCCACCAGAAACACCCTGCAGTGACCTAGAAGCATCCCAGAGGCAAACGTCTACCCTGCTGCACCAGAGATACACATCAACAATATTTTGGTGTTAGACTGCTGCTCAACTTTCACACAGCACATCGAGCTGGTAGGAAGTCACACACGGGAATTGATTCTTTGATGCATCGTGATGCATCCATGGATAATTCTGAATTAGATAAAATGCTAAAGCATCAATAATCTAAAGATGAAATAACATAATGTAGATGGAAGGGAAAAAAAGCGCAACTTAAATGTGCGTGCCCTCACCCAGACAATTTACGTAGAGAACACACAAATATGGCTGAGCTCCGACTGTGTAAAAGTGATTTTTGTTTTTTTTTGTGTGTATGTGTGGTTATATGTGGTTTACAAAGATTTGAGCCACCAGGTCAGTTTTAAAAGTCTAAAAACACAATTTATTTGACACAACTCATTCTTTTTTACATATATAATTGAAAAACGAAAAAAAAAAAAAAAACATGGCATAATATGCATCTTTACACTGTCTTGAAACTTTCAGGTAAGCTCGTACACTCATGAATCCAGGCGAGCAGACCTTACAGACCGTTTTGAATCCCTGCCTGTGGGACTGAGTATGAAGCCATGATGCCTCTCTGTTCTGAGAGACTTTGGCTTTTAGGTACAAAGTCCAAAGGGGCAAATTTGATTCAGAGATAAAAAATGAATCCGAGGTCCCATCTTAAGATTTGGTATTTGTGAGATGATTATTTATGTATTTACTTATCCATGTAGTAACATGCACATGTTCCATCTAGGGATGGGAATTGATAAAATTTTTATGATTCTGATTCCATTTTCGATTCTGCTTAGCGATTCGATTCTTTATAGATTCTCATTAGGAAAAAAAAGACAACAAACAGGTTGATTAGTAAAACATAAAATTTTAATAATAAAATAAATATTTTTCTGTAGAAACGAACAAAATAAGACATAAATTTTTCTGTGGCAATTCCACAAGAATGTCCAACATTTTTCCAATAGAAATTAAAATTCTCCTTTTTAAAAGGATATGACCAGAGCACTCAAAAATAAAACTGTCAGCCAGTGACAAAAACAATCAAATCAAATCCAGTCAATCACTAACGTTAGTCTGTAGCGAATCGAAAACACAACATTCATTAATAGCTACTGCATGCTGCGTGCGCAAATGTTCCTGCACGTTGGTAGCATTTCCTCCCTTTGATGAAATTTCCACTTTGCAAATACTGCAAGTTGCCCTGTTTTTGTCTTTCTTTTTTTTTTTAAGTGAAGTGTAACCAAACTTTCGAGCGTTTGTACCGCTTGGGCGCCATGTTTACTATTGACTGCTGGCGGCACTGGACATCACCACGCACGTTGCATAAGCTACACAACGCGCGTGGTGACATCATTCGTGCCCACTTGAATCGATAAGGGAATCGTTAACAAATTTGGTAAATGATTCCAAGGAATTAAAACACTGGGGACCGGGTCTCAACAAGAGCCAGTTTTCAATTCCCATCCCTAGTTCCATCTGACTTCTGCATTAGTCTCCAGGCTTAGAACGGGGTGATTTCATCTGTTGCCGAAATGAATTGTGGGTTGCGTGTATTGCAATAGGTCTGATGCTTCCGTCAAGGGTTTAGAAATTTACAGCTTTCAAATTTTGACACATCAATGCATCTGCCAATCAGGTTGAGTATGCTCCTAAAACCTAGTCAACAAAATCGTATGTGAGGAAGGGTCTATAGCAGTTCGTATCCATCTATGATTGGACTTCACATTACAGGATAATGGAGGAAAAATTAGTAATCAGTGTTCAGTTGTCCTATTTTTTATGATCAGTCTGTAGTCAGACAGAGACACAAGTTTCAGAAATAAAGTTTGGAAAGAAGTGGGAGATACAGTGAATGAAACTGGTATGACTGTGTTTGTGTGGCTGTGGACAGCAACCATGACTCGAGCCAATGCTTTTAAATGTAGCTGATGCAACATCAAGTCAATGTAGCGAATCGTCAGAGTGAACTCCCGTCAAGTGTGAGATGGCTCCTGTCTCTTTTCCTTTCACTATTCTGATCACTGGCTACTCTTCTAGAGAGCAAAGTTACTATGAGATCTACTTGTCTCTTTCACCAAAGGGTCCATTAGACTCTCTCTGTCTCTGCTTGGAGCAAGTGAATAGCTGGATGCAATCAAGCTTCCTTCAGTTAAATAAAGATAAGAAAGAAATAATTCTATTTGGTAACAAAATAAGCCAGAATGAGAGTTGTCTCCCGGCTTAATCCAGAGGGTTCAAGACAAAATCTCAGTTTAAGAATGTTGAGTTTTAGTCAGACCTGAACTTCAGCAGCCACATCAAGGCTGTAACTAAGACTGCTTTTTACCACCTCAAACAAATCTCCAGAGTCAGAGATGTCATGTCCAGAGCTAAATCAGCTAGCAGACTCAATCTAGCAGACTTGATCACTGTCTTTTTGGGAGGACCAGGTAAAACAGCATTACAATTAGACAGCTTCAGCTCATCTAGATTGCTGCTGCCAGAGTTCTAACAAGAACTACAAAAACTGAGCACATTACTCCTGTTCTGAGACCCTACTGATCTTCTAGTGAATATAAAGCAAGTAGAGCTCTTTAGGTAGCACTCAGCTGGTAGAACCTCCAGTTGGCATCAAACAGGCTGAAAATGCATTTAGCTACTATGCTGTACATAGATGGAATAAACTTCCTCTTGATATCAAATGTTCTCCTACTCTAGATACATTTAAAGTTAAACGGAAAACTCTACTGTTTTCCCATGCCTTTCTTTAGTTGAATTTTACTGCACTGCTTTTACTATTCTTTGTTTTTAATCCTTTTTCTGTCAAATTACACATTTAATTTATTTTTTATTTTTTTTAAATTTATTTAATCTTAATGCCTTTGTAAAGCACTTTCACTCTGAATTGCTTTTGTGTATGAAATGCGCTCTACAAATAAACTTGCCTTTAGTTGGAAAACAAACCCAGCTGACCAAAGTCAGAGTGACAGTACAGTGCTTATTTAGTGAACAGAGAAAGATACAGCACACCACTGATTCCACCTGACATAGTTATGACAACAAGCCCATGCAAGCTCTATTTTCTGTCTGACTTGCACATGATGCACTCATTCAAAAAATGTCACTTCTTCGTGATTGCTGAGAATGAAAAACCAGTTGCAAAATACAAATAAAGAGTCGCAGCCTAGAGCCTGTATGGGCGTATTCATTTTAAAGTAGCATTCAATTTTTCATGTGTTTTAGTCCACGTGATTTAACTTTCTGCATTTCATCTATTTTTTTATTTATCTTTTAACTATTATTGAATTGCAGAAGCAACATCACGCTCACCTTGTCTGGCCTCCTCTTCTAGCAGATCAGTATGCAGAGCCAGGTATCTCTCCTCATCACACAATGCCTCGATCCTGGCCTCTTCCTCCGACAGCTGATATGATGTATTCCATGACCCGCTGTCATACTCTGAAAGGTCATGTAAGTGACCACGCCCATCGTATCTGTTGGAAGATAAACAGGATTAGAGAAAAGAAAATTGAGAAACCTTTTAACATAAAAACATACTACTTACCAAGGTAGTGGGACATTAAAACCCACATTTTACAACATAAGAACTTCTCTAATCTTAACAGAGCCTAAAATCATAAAATCTTCTCAAAATATGCAACAATGCATATTACCTTATTATATCTAGCAAGCTTCCTGGTTATATTTCCTTTCTTTAAATGACTTACAAATCAACAAAATAAAGATTCAAAAATAAAAAAAATAAATTTTAAAGAAAGAAGAAAAGGAAAGACAAACAAAACAACTCGCCTCTTACCTTAGAGGGTTCAATTCCCCCCTGTAACACTCATCATTACTTCTAAATCTGCAAAGAAAGTTACATTCACACAAACCCGAGCACATAAATACCTATCCGTAAGAACCCAAATGGACGACATTTTCCAGGGTTCGTCCCTCTACGCCATCTCTCTGATGCAGTTTCTTCATGGAGACAAAGTAATGGAGTGCTGTGGTTGTCATTCTGGGTTTGGAAGGACCCCTAAGCCTAACTTACTGGGGAAAAACTGGGTTATGTGATAAAGACACACATACAAATCGTGTACAAATGAAACATACGCTGGGTCTCAGCAGACCACGGTGACTCAAAACTGTGCACGCAAATGTCTTAATGATTAAAATGTTTATATGTATGTGTGTGTGTATATATATATATGTACACATACATGCATACATACACACACATAATAATATATGACTCCATTACCTTCAGCAAGATCATGAGGAAATAGATTAGATTAATTTACTGTCGTTAACACTGCAATATTTTGAATCACCTTGGCAACAGGGACTTGAGGGTTAGAATTTGCTCTGACCCTGTGGCTACTAAAGCATAAACTTCCCTTATTACGGTTGATTACTAAGAATTTTAGGGAAAAACTCCGTTTGAGAAAATAACAACAAAAAAAG
>JBAMYA010000004.1:11430136-11451168 GCA_037176975.1 Arrhamphus sclerolepis | reverse complement strand
TTTATGGCTGTTGCTTTTGCTTTTTCCTCTAAAAAGCCTGAAGTAAAAAAAAAAAAAAAAAAAAAAAGAAAATTGTCTTGTTTTCCAAAAAGTTACAATATGCAGATGGCTTTCACTGGACCAACTCCACAGACTGGCTCTTGCTTACATCCTACATCAGTTTGGCCTGAACTTGGAAAAACTGCTTTTTATTTAAGTGCAGCTGACTGCTGGAATGAGAAGGTTTCCCCGACTTCCAAAAGTTCGACGTAATTTGATGTAATTTCTAATGTAATTGACTTTTATATAAACCAAACATCCCCCTTCCTTGAAGGTTTCAGGGTTTCTCTTATTAACTTAATTAGCAATTTAAGTAATTTGTAAAATATTTTATTTCCCTTAATGGGTTTTCATTTATGCAACCATGATAACCAGTACTACTAGAGGCTGCTGTATTTGCAATTGGTATTCTGTCACTAAAAAAGATGGCAACTCTCAGTTCATGTTAAGTATGAATACACGGGTGAACGAATGAAGGGACAGATGAATGAATTACAGTATTTGCAGTTATCAAAAGCTTTCAGCTCTGATCATATATGGGCAGCTTACACATCTGGAAACCCTTGTGAAAAAAGAAATTATACTAAATCCATTATTTAATCACACTTTAGAGTGTACATAAATGTATCATTTTGGAACCACTTAATTGATAAGAGCAATTAGAAATGATTTACAATACAATTTTATTGCTAATTAAATACATTGAATGCTACTTTATTATGTTAAATTGAGGGGTTGTGAGCTGGGAGTTGAGCTCATGACCACTCCAGGAGGATTGGGCCTCTTGCTGCCTGCTTAAAACAGTGGACTCTGTGCAGTGGCCCTCGAAAATGCTTTTCAAAAAAGGCATTATACAATACTTAACATACAAGTTGTTAAAATTCATTAAATCTTAAATAATCCTCCTTTAAATGCATGTATGAAAATTTGTTAAAAAAAACTGTGCTAAAATAATACTTTTTTACTCTTTTTTTAATATACCTTTAATAAAACTTATATAAATACATTTAGAAGTACTGAAATGTATTAAAACTGAAATATATCGTGAACACTCTTACCCCCATGGAAGTGTATTGCACATAAATGTCCAAAGGCAATACTTAATGCATTTATTTTCAGTATACGTTTGGGTAGACAGATAAAAACACTTGAAATATGAATAATTCAAATATATTAAATCCAGAATGTACTTTCATGTCTTTTTTTTAATACACCCATAAAAGTGCATTGCACTGTAGTGTGCTGAAGTAATATGTATGCCATCTAAATGTATTCATCTAGAATATACTTCTCAGGTAATATATAAAAGTCTACTTAAAATACAGTTATTTAGAATGCATTAATTTTGAAATATACTTTTTTTTAGTCTTTGGATCTTTTAAATATATCATTAACATTACTGAGTATACTTTACCATCAAGTTCATAGAGGCTTTAGAGCAGCATATGCTCCCATCCAGACAATGTGTCTTTTCGGGAAGGCCTTGCATATTTCAGAAAGACAATGCTAAACCACTGCATCCATCACAACAGCATGGCTTTGCAGGAGACTAGTCTGTGTGCTGAACTGCAGTCAAGACCTTTAACCAATAGAAAACATTCGGTGCATCATCATCATAAAATGAACAACCCAGCAACGAAGGCACAGGACTGTTGTCCTAAGTTATTTTGGAATTGGAGTTATAGTCTTGAACTCAGTTTTCTGTCATTTCTCTCATATACATTTTTTTTAAGGTTGAAATAGCTAAGCAAGGTTTGTTTTTAACTTTCAGCACATTTGCAGACTTGTCTAATGTTTTTCATACCATATTTAATTTGAATGAAGGGCAGGGTGGTGTAGTGGGTAGAGTCATTTGGCAAATAAATATGCAGAACTCAATGAGCCACTGTGGCAACTCCTACATGCTCATTTTTAACTGGTTTCTGAACAGGTTTTACCAGAGATTCATCGCACAATGTGGCAAACTCACACTGTTGATGCCACTTCTGTTTCTTTACTAGAGTATTATTTTATACAAATCAAATAATAGAGGTGGGACCGAAAAATAGAGTTTTTATTCAGTCATTAAGTCACTCTTTTACCACAATAAATGTGGCTACGTCAGTGCAGTGTTGAAGGAAGGACATGGAGTATTTTCCTCCTGTAGCACAGAGCTACCACACACACGTCAAGGTACCCTGGGTGATTTCATGCAACCTCTGTCATACGCCACATCTCTTGGGCCAAGACATCCATATATCATAGCCACTACCCACCGCGCTAAACAGCTCGCTAACCAAAGGGTTTTCACTTTAGCGAGGCCTTACCAAGCTAAATAGCAGAAGATCCAAAGGCAAACCTTAATTGTCTGTGAAAAGAGTCAAACATTTCATAGTACAGTACGCGTTACAGCCCGTCAACCACACTAGCAATTATGCTGCCACAAACATTTAAATTTGTGGTCTGGAGTGGAGTTTGAGGAGAACCACGGTGTGCTAAGCAGATTTGAGCAGAGGCTGTTAACATGGATTCATTCAAGTTCAGCCTGGAGAAGACAAAGAATCTTTCAGAGGGATAGAAACAGACCCCTCACAATTCAGCAATATATAAACACATTTTTGTAACGTCAGTCAGGAGAGCCAGGGTATGGCAAAGATTACAAACAGAACAATGATTCAGGCTGCATACACGATCGAGTTACTGTACCTACACAGCAGAGAAATAACCTCTTCCATATGTCTGCCTGAAAATATGGTGCTTCTTCAACATTATCATTCATGTTGAGTGAAAGGAAAGGTATTTCACACAAACACAGGAGGGAAGAGAGGTATATCTCTTGGGGGTATTTACTTAAGTAACTGCAAAATATACTTTAGCATGACAATGCACCAATAGGAAAAGACAGCACCATGGTTTAGTCTCGCACACATAAATCAGAAAAAAAACTCTTCATATTTCTATTGTGTTTCCAAACATACTGTCAAAAGCTTGCTGACAACTTTCATGATGTAAGTTTGAGTGGAGGCTGATTCTAAATTTCAGGTATTTTTTTTTCCTTTTTGTGAAATTACAAAACATGACAGCATAAATGTTGCACCACTTTTTTTTATATATAAATGTAAAATTTCCTCACAGCAACTACTGGATGAAAAAACAAGGTCTGTGCTAAATTATTGTAATATTATTGTGAGCAGCTCTTCTCATGTCAAAGTCTTGCTCTTTCACAGTTCATGCCAGACTCCTCCGTGTTCTGCATAATGGAGCTGTGCAAGTCGATAGACCAAAAAAAAAAAAAGAGATGTATGTTTAACAATATTTAGTTGGTAGAATGGTTTCTACATTCACAACTAAAGCAGTATTGTCAAAAATAATTCTGACAGACAGGTTTCTTAGTGTATTTTCGCTGCAGACTGAGACATGCTTACAGCTATTATTGTGAAGCCAGAGATTTAACTATTCAAAATGTGAAGATGTCCAAATTCTTTTCCTCATCTCAGCTAGGCGGGACACCAACATAATCCACTACTGAGCAGTGCCCCCCACCCCCCTCCACCCCATTTCTTCCTTCAGCTCAACCCATGCTAATTACAAGCATCTTGTAAACCTAGCTATGTACTCATGTAGTTTTTGTGCTGTTCTATCCCCATTTCTGCATATGTTAACAAGCCAGAGCTTCATGCTACATGCTAACAGGCATTTTCAACTCCTGACCTTCTCAGTGTTTGCTGCCTCCATGTAGTTGACTATATAATCTCTGTAGATTAACTAAATATCGGTCATTATTAGTTCATAAAACTCTCATAATCTCAAGCTAACGAAATATTATGACAAACATATTTTGTCCTGTGAAATGGGTACTGTGTATGTGTGCCTCTTCTCTTTATAGCTCTCTTGACCCCTCTGCTGTTAATAACAATAGGCCAGTATCTAAGTCATGTGTTTTAGCTAAAGTTCTTGAAAAACTTGCAAGTGAACAACTTAAAGAGTTCTTAGATGAGAATTGTGTTTTATCTTAATACCAGTCTGGTTATAGGAAGCATCACAGTACAACTGCTGCAGCTTTCAAGGCTGTTAATGATAGAATTGAGTCACTGCACTGCAAAAATGATTGTGCTGCACTTTTTATAGATTTGTCAAAAGCCTTTGACACAGTAGACCATACTATAGTAACCTGTCTGTCAATAAAGAAGGCCACTAGAAACAAAAAAAACAAAAACAAACAAACAAACAGTAAAGCTAACAGCTACAGTATAGCTGGCTAGGTTTACTATTCCAAGAGGTGTTGGTTCTCTTGTTGGGTACACACCAAGGTTCAGGTGCCAGCATTCAGAATAGATATGTTGTGAGATACATTTTCTTTTCATTTGATTCCAACACCTGTGTTTACGGTATTACCATTGCTGAGTACTGATCCAATACCAACGTCATTTTTAAACTTTAATTAAACTTTAATTACAGAACATTAAATCATATATTAAATGAAGCAATACAAGAATTAAGCTTGAAGAACAGAAAGAAATTAGTAAAATAAAAAAGTATTTAAATTCTTTCATTTGAAAACATTTTGGGTCAAAAGTTCATCGTAAAGATCCTCACTTCTTTTGGCTGACATGCAATATGATCAGTCAGTCTTCTACCATTTTGAGAGAGTATCTTCATAGTTGTCTTTCCAACCTGGGAAACTGTACCATAGCTCCATTTATCTAGGACAAAATGAATGCTATAGTTTTGTCCATCACTGCTTTAAACTTCTGTCTAGAACTGTCTCTTGTTTCAGAAAAGTAAATTCCAGACTTTGCTGGACATTTCCCTTTGACTTGATAAACGTGTGCACCATCACGTGATGGCTCCTTAATTGCTTCTTACATACATAAGACTCTAGAAATCAGTCTTGCATAATGAGCAAGTCATGGTCCTGGTGTAATTTTCCAACCAAAACCAATACTAACTTAATGCTAGTGCTAGATACCTAGCTCTATCCAACAACTTAAATGGCACTCTTTCTCCATCTGGCAACTTGAAAGAAGAAGTTGCTAGACATGACTTCTGTGCTGGCTTTTAGAGCAACAAAGAAAAACTGAGATTCTGTTTATAAAAATGGCATGGTATTGAACTGCGTATAGAAGTAAATACTCAGAGATACTGAGTTATTCTGACAAAAATAATAATGCCAATACAAATACTACATTCTTTAATACTACAGGTATAAAGTCCAGTGCAGCAGAGTTCACTCTTAATTGAACCAAACATGCAAACTGTGAATGCACCCTTAAAGACACACATTCAGTGCCTGAAACTACAGTGCGATATCATTTCTTGCAAACATGATTTCCCACGTATCTAATCACTTGATGATTCATTTTAGGACTAAATAAGACTTGACTTGAATTATTACCACAGACGTAGATAAGAATAGAAACAGTAAAACCAGGTGTCTTCAACACTGCAAACTTTTCCACTCACAAGACAGGACATGTAAATAAACGGAACACATAAATCTATGCCGGGGGAGGACTGAAAAAGTACACTTCCTTTAAAAGGAAACATTCACCTTGAACAAAACATCTGCAAATAAATCCCTTCTTGCAAACAAGACATCAAGTGAGGTGTAACAGAGATCAGTTTTTTCTTGGTTGACATGTTGCCATAAAAATTCATATCATCCTGACAAACCTGCTGTAGATGAGTAAAACTTACTTCTGGTGAACAGTTGAAAATGTGAACTGTTTCTTGTTAAATGGTACTGAACAGGTGTGTGTGGTGGGTGGGAGGGGGAATTACAGTATGTATTATTACAATGTATTATTTTGTACATGTAACATGTGCAGTTTCTGTTAATAAAACAACAAAAAAGATTTTTCTTTTATTTCACCAGGACTGAGCATTTCCACCACTTCCTCTTAGCTACGGAGCATTCAAAAACCTGTGAATAAGCAAATTCAATACAAAATGTGTTGTTGTTGCAAAGTATTTAAGATATTATTTACAATTACTATTATTAATAAAAATATTTTAATATGTGCTTCAGTGCATATATTTGGCTGTTTGGAGTGATCAACACAACTCTGTTTATTAGTTTTGGGCAGCATGAATTTGAAAATATTTAACTCGTGAGTCGTTTAGATTTGCAGGGTACTATGATACCACAGACCCAGATCAGGACAGAATTATCCTGCTTGCCCGAACGTTTCCACCACTTCACTTCACATCAAACAATACTTTAAAGCTGTGACATACGTTTCAGCTGAAGCAAATCTTACAAAGCAGATTGGTGACGTCAAGTTGAGTGTCTGACTCCACTCCTCTCCACCCCGTAAAACTAGTTGCTATGAATATAAATGTGAAAACATGTGGGAAAGAGAAGTATTTTATGGTATCTATGTGCCACAGATGAAGACTTCTGGACATTATCTCAAATGTTCTGAAGTCACATTTAAAAAAAAAAAATCTATAAAATAAATAATTTGTAAATATGCATCACGTCAGTTTTGAGGGTCATATTAATAGATTTTGAAGTTATTCCAGATTATATACCTCTGTAGCATTGCTGTAACCTGCATGTCATGTAATCACTTGTCACTCTCCTAGTCAGTGCTGGTAACATCAAAAGAATGACTTCCATAATAACAATCGCTGTTGACAGATTATGAATAATGATAGAATGGTGCCTCGCATGCTATTTAGGATTATTCTGGTAATGACAAATTGCAGAAATAAATGTATAAAAACAAAACAAGTTATCATGGCAACAGTCAAACAGCTGAGGCATTTGGCTCAGCTTCCGTAAACACAGATACCCCACACACCCAAACACGTTTATATCTTCATTTTTCTTTGGCAACCTCAGCTACTAAATAACTCGACAATTTGAAAGCGAGTAAATTATCACACATAAATAGCTTTGTTAACTTGTTGTGGCAATAAAGCTTACTGAAGGCAAAAATGAAAACCCGCAGCAATTTTCCCACATAGTATCAGTCAGGAATCTGTAGGATAATTGGATCCTTAATCAGAAAGAGAAATATGCTTGATATGCCACTGCACATTCAGATGGTTGCAAATTTAATTCCTCTGAATCCAAAGCAAAGCTTGCAGTATTGCAATTTAGGGGTGAAAAATGCAGCTGTTTCCCAGAGTCTGGTTACTGCAGAATGTCACGCTGACAGTTTTGTAAATGCAGAGTGGAAAACAACTGAACCTTTAATCTACTGAGACATCCTTTTGTAGTTATTCAAAGCGACATGAGGTGGTCACTGATAAGTCTCACAGCTGATGATTACAGGGAAGTAAGTATGCTGACAAAATGGGCTCCATTGTGTTGAGTATGGATGTGTGTGCGTGTGTGTGTGTCCTCTGACCCTTCCAGGGATAATTAGGGACACATTTTCCCCAGGTTGGTCTCCAGAGTGGCTTCTGGCTGGGGCTTCTATGTGTATATACATACATATCTGTGTGTATGTGTGTGTACTAGCATGCGCGTGTGTGCCTGTGTGTATGTGTGGATACACCCCAACGTGCCCCAGTCCATTCGTTGTACATGTCGACCCAACCTGCCCTCCGTATGTCTACGTCTGGTGCTTGTGGGCTGATTGGCCGTATCACTTTCACTCTCCAGCTTACACACACGCACACAAATACACACAGATGCACACACCTTTAGAGACCAAACCCTTGTAAAGGCACCTCCTTAGGGACACGCCGTGAAATGTACTCCTTGTTAGAGCTTGTGTGCATGTGTCTGTGTGTGTTTGTGTGTGTGTGCGTGTGTGTACGTGTGCGTGAGTGTGTGTCTGCTTTTCCTCAGCTGTTTCCTGCCAGCTCAGAGACCAACAGACTGTGAAGGTCTCTTACTTTCCTTCAGCTAAAAGCTCACTGCTTTTTTAGTTGGAAATAACAAATGGAAACCTTGGAGGAGATGTTTTTTTTTTCCTTTTCTTTTGTTTACATCATTACAGAATCTGTCAGTAGAAATGATGCTACCAATATTGGACCCTCTCTCCTCACAAAGGGAATTCTTGCTAAAGCTTAGTTTTGTTGGTTGAGCAACTTAATTTAAGTTTTGTTTTGTTTTTTAGCTTAAAGGATTCAGTTATGTTCCTGTGCTCTTTTTCTTACGTACATCTGAATAAATGTAGACACGTGATGCGGCTCTGATGTGTTCGTTCTTAATCCTGCCCATCCTTAAGCAGGCAGCCCTGTGCGACCTTGTTTATTGGTCGTCTTCATCCTCTTTGGATTCCTGTCTAACTATGCAACCTCATAAGTATCAACTGATAAGAAACTTGAGTTAAGCCAAACTCTTATACTGGTATTGCTAATTAATACAAATAAGCTACAAATCTGTCTATTGCTTTGATGAAAATAATACTTTAAGCCCATTGATTTAGACGCACAGCTTACAAAAACCCTAAGAAACAGTGCCTTTAAACTAGTTACCATTAATTCAGAGAAAATAAAATCACCACTGTTTTTGATTTCTACATTGAGGGAACTTCTGAAATAATACATTCTTCATTTAACATGAGCTGTTATTTCAATGACTTGTCATGTTTCTGTGTTTGAAAGGCTAACAGTAATTTCTTTCTATGGATAGAAGTAATTGAACTTAGGCCAGGTTCACACTGTACAGTTTCAGCCATTTGAGAGTTAAAGACTCAAAAGCTGCACGGTCGTGGGAAAAATTGTTCATCGTAGCTCAGACACAGTAGTTGTACATCTCACAGTGAGACAGAAGCAAAAATGAAAAACATCAAGAGAAATTAAGAAAAATCTTCTCAGCTCAGCAGCATCGTCGATTGACAACCATCATCACGTCAACACAGTAGCCTAGCAACAACAGAGTCAAATACAACGGAGAAACAGGGAGGAAAAATGTGGAATTCAATAATGAAGAGAGACACTTTCTTTTTCTTTTTTTATTTATTTTCTTTTCAAAGCATAATCATCACTACACTGAGCTCTAACTGTCGACTGATTGGAGTATTAGCAGTATGACGCTGCATTTAGAGCCTGAAATATGCTCAGGTATACTTCTGTTGTAGTCAGAATTTAACCCATGTTCAGTCGCTCCGTGTAACATGCAGCGCAATAATTATCTACCAATTTCACGCTGTGCAATGTGGATTACATTAACCTTATAAGACTGCAAAAATCACACAGTGTCAACCCGGGGATAAGTTAATGAACAAACAAAGCATAATGATTTTATCCTGTCTGGTTTTTATCCTAAAAAACTGGAAACCTTGGATGTACGTTTTTTTGTTGTTGTTGTTTTTTGTCACAGAAACCTGTCTTTACGGTAAAATGAGATTTTTTTTTTTTCTTTCTGGGTCCCAAAGCTCTGGGACAACCTGGCCAAGGAAATCAGGTCATCTGACTCAGTGTTGTATTTTCAGTCTTTTGAAAACATATTTTTATCCGGGAGCTTTTTTATTGATATACAGTTAGTGTCTAGTTAGTGTTACCTTTGCTGTTGATGATTGTGTTTGATCCATTGTTTTATTGATTTGTAAAGCCCTTTGTAACATTTGTTTCATCCTCAGTCCTGAGGTGCCCCCTAAAGACCAGTGGAACTACACTAATATATTGCATCACATGTTAGTATAGGACAGATAGCTGGAAGACAGCAAACTTACACTTGTTAGCATCATCATGTTTTGAATGATTCTTCATCATGTTTAGTTTGATTTTCTTAGGTATTTCATATTAATACATACATACATATATACACACATACACATATATATGTATATATATATATATATATATATATATACATAGATAGATAGATAGATATACATATATATCCATTAGTGGTGCAACGGATCGCGGTTGATCCGTGATCGAACCGTAGTGATCAACCGCGCGTGATCCGACGATTTAAATGGGACTTGCTGGGATAATTATTATACAACAAAACTGCGTTTTTTTTACGCGCATCAAAGATCTCCAGAAAAAAATCCTCGCATGGCAATATCCCGCTTATACCATGGTCACTTAGGAAGCAAATAAATATTAAATCAATTATTAATACATTAATGTTGTTTTTACTGTTAAAATTTAAGTAAGATTTTCACAAGAAGCGGATAAGTGGACTATTTAATATCTCTCGTTGTGACGTTTTGCCAAGGTAACCGGTTCTGGCCA
Source organism: Arrhamphus sclerolepis (assembly GCA_037176975.1). Taxonomy (NCBI): domain Eukaryota; kingdom Metazoa; phylum Chordata; class Actinopteri; order Beloniformes; family Hemiramphidae; genus Arrhamphus; species Arrhamphus sclerolepis. Next base: position 11,441,004 of record JBAMYA010000004.1, on the reverse strand, counting down.
CAGAACCTGCAGCTGGTCAGCTTCAGCTGTTATATTAGGCCAAATCAGTGGAGGGAAGTCAGATGTTAACATCATATTACGTGATCCAAAGTATCATTTCAGAGGGTAAATGCACCTCTTACCACTTGTGTGTCCAGAGGATGATGCAAAATTTTGTTTTAAAGAATCAAAGTCCACAAATAGTTTCCTAAATGGTTTTTATTGCAAGAAATATTATCCACCATTCACTCTAATGATCATTAAATATGTATCAAGCAAGGAAGTCTATCCTAAATCGTTTTTATAAATGTTATTCGCCATTCACTGTGTATCAAGAAAGTAAGTAAGTAAGGTAAGCAATCCAGAAAGACATGCAACAAACTATTTAAAATTAAATGCAACATTGCTGTTGATCGTGAAATTTGATAGAGATACTGGGATGTCCATCATAGTGGCATCTGAAGGTCGGAGATTTAGCGTTTGTGGACCTTGGCTACTGCTGGTTGGGACGTTGCAGGACTACAAAATGTTGCTTCATCCTCATCTGTTACCACGGTTACCATCTAGCTTGAGCCAGTGCAATAATTTAGAACAATCAGGCTATTTGACAGCAACGTTTTTGTAACACTTTTTAACGGACACCCTGCAGCCAATCAGAATCAATTATTCACCCAGACCATGGTATAAACAAGCTTTAATACCCATGGAGACCAACCCAAGATTTTCTTCTGTAGTTGTTTTACAGCAGTTTGACAACTCTGCATATGTCTTAACGCTGCTTTTATGAATAAAGCATGGTGCACGTTTACCACTACATGACTAGATTGTTTGACTTAGTGTACATGTAAACAGTGGATTCAGAATTAATAATTTCACAAGTTTTTAATCTGATTAAGAAATTTTGCTCATCTAAACAGGAGCCAAAATGAATTCTGCGCAACAATAAGTATCATGTCTTATATTGGACCTTAAGTTGTTTTTTATGTAATCGAGTTGAATGAGTCTTGAGATGAATGTTTTTAGTGGGCAAAAACCCAAACCCTTTAAAAAATAAATGTAAAGTTAAAATTTTCTTTTCTTTTTTCTTTTTCTGCTGATCGGAAAATTGATCCGATCCGTGACATATACACATATATAATTTTAAAAAAGAACACCAACCTGCTCCAAAGGCAAAGAAGAAGCTCTTGTCGGGGTGCTCCTCCAGCAATGCTTTGACCCTCTTGCCCATCCTCTCATTCCTCTTGTAAATGAGCTCCTGTCTGAAGTAGCTGTCTATTTCCTGGGCGGTCACCTGCTCGCTGGGTGGCAGCGTCACATTATTGAAGTTAGGCACCTAGAGTTGCATGGACAATTGTTCAGTTGGGCCATGAAGAAGGTGGGGGAGTTTAGTATTTTTATTTCAATGTACTATTTTTAAAGAAACGACTGTCAGTGATAGCTAAGGAAGAGCAGAAGATCTAATGTGGTTATAGAGACACTGACATAAGGTGGAGGGGGAGGGGGAAGCTGGTGAGGGTGAAGGAAAAAGGTCAGGGGTCATGTCAGTGGGAGAAACCTAAGGTCAAGGGGTCAAAATGACTTTTAACTTATTAAGTAGAGTGAAAATAGTGATTCAACCACATAGAGTAGTTGTAGGGACCAACCTGTGAGGTGTCATGATTGAAGATGATGGAGTTGAGATCTCCACAGTTGTAGTGCCTGATCAGGTCCTCAGTGGTGTATGGGACCCGTAGACTCCCTGCTCTCAAAGACTCCTGCTGTAATAACGTCTGGTTTAAGGCAAAGATCACCTAGAAGGAGACAACCAGTGACTCGTCACTATATTACCAAGGCATGAGCCAAAGGCATTTTCCCTTTAAAAAAAATACAGTTATAGATGAGCACAGCTTGATTAATTTAGGAAAGTTATTCTCAAAATTTGCTCATGCATTCAGATCTACTTAACTCACTTTATGACCACAAAAATTTAACTTTCCAACTCTGGGATGACCAGTAAAAATGAAGTAAAAGTCAAACATGCACAAACAGGGAGACAGAGGGAAGCTAAACTGCAAAAATGAAAATATTTATGTTGAAACAGAGAACATGGAGATGACAGACATGAATTTCTTTCTCATCCACAAGTCAGTTTAGACAGTGTGTGTGTGGAGTGGGGTGCATTTCATGCACTGAAAATTCATGTGCTGCAGTCTGGTTTTAGCCTCAGATCTAAAGCATCTATATGCTTTTTCATTTTATACAACTGAATACAATGTTACAAAGATGTCTCTGTTTCAATATTACAGCCACTCATATTGGTTTTGTGTCACTCAGTACTTTTTTTTCCCATCACTCACAGGTATTTTGACAAAATCAGATCCGGATTGTAAACAATCATGAGCAGTAAGTGACAACTGAAGTCTATGAATAAACTGTCTGCTGGCACTTTTGGACATCTGAAGGTCAATGCGGACATGCTGTTAGCACTTAGCTGGGTGGTTTATTCAAGACACACAAATCCGATGATCACTTTCTGTGAGTACAGCCTAACACGAAGACAATATATCATGAAGTTATTTTCTCTTTTTTTCTGCAGACTGAACAAAACCTTCAAAACGATGACGGAAGAATCCAAAAGCCACTTCTAATAGGCAGCTAAATTATTCCACTAAAGTGGCAAGCTGACCAACATACTTAAAAATTCAAAGACAACACTTCATTTACAAGTGAAATATTGCAAAAACAAAAAAAAATTCAAATTGTTATGGGATACATCGAAAAAAAAAAAATTCTTTGCTCATTTTGATTTCATTATATATTTTTATTAAACTCTGAGAAACACAAACAAGAATGTGATTCTAAGCAGAAGGAGAGAGTTAAGTGACTCAGTGTTTCAGATTTCCTAAATGAACTACACCAAAGGAGGCCGCTTGAGTTTATCCTGCCAAAACCCTCTCAGCTTTGCTGCAGAGGTTCGGCTATTGTGTGAGCGTGAAATCGGCCAGTGTTTGGTGGAGGAGCCCTGGCGAGCTCGCCGCCTATGATCAGTCCCGCATCGACACACATGCAACGCAAACAGACATAAAAGCGCACTCCGAAAATCCACACACAACAAGACTGAGGCTGACGCACACACAAGCAGCATCACCACTCATGATCTTCTGGTGACGACACACACACACAAATCCATCCAAAGCATTAAAGCTTCAAGACATTGATCTTAACTTCCATGAAAGAGGAACGTTTGTATGGTTTATTTGTTTCTCAAAGGGAATAATCACTCAAAGTGAAGATGTGTTTTGTCAGCTGTGGAACTATGTAAATGGTGTCTTTAGAGTGGCTGCGTGTTAAGCAACTCAGCGTGCATCTGTACAGTATATATTTATGAGTATGAGTATGCTTAGAGTCAAATCCTGACTCAAATAAATTCTGTTTTGATGCACATGCCCATACACCAATCAGGCCAAGCCAAGCAGCTGGATGGTTTTTTCTTTTCTTTTTTTGTGCTCATGTTCTGTTTTATGAGGTGCGCTGATGACACTTTTCCCTCCGTCCCATTGTGGGAGTCTCAGTGCAGCAGAGGAGAAGAGGGCAGCGTGGAGCAGATGCCTTCTTGTCATGGGACAAAGAAACTCTCCATCACCCTCGCTTCTCTTCTCTTCTGCGCTCCGTCCAGCTTTCATCAGTCGCGCATCAAAGTGGTGCTCTGCATATGAAAAGGGATTCGTCTTTATGCCACGCAAATTAGCCTATCGCCGCCCCTCCCCGACTCATTTCACAAAAAACACCCCTCACATCTGTGCCATGTCCGTGAAGGAAGGCCCTCATCTGCAAGGTCTCCCTTTTTTTTTCTCAGCTCTCTCCTCTCCTCTTTCTCTGCTCGCCATGCCTTTGAGCCCCTTAAATTATGGTACTGAAGGGAGGAGGAGGAGGAGGTTGGTGAAGAGGTTGGGGTGAGGGGGAGGATCAGTCATATATAAGCATATAAAAAGGAAGGCTAGGGGGAAAAATGAATGGACAGAGATGTACAGGTGCAAAACATCAACAAGTAGGCGAGAAATGATACAGAAAAATCAGAGAGAAGGATGTAAAGAGCGAGAACCCCAAAGAGTGATTTCTTTCTTTCAGTTGTGATCCTCCTCTTCTGTTAGTGCTCTGTGGGTCAATGGGTGCATTTTTCCACTCGGCTCCTTTCATCAGGTCCCCCGTTCTTCTTCTCCACTGCTGTCCCCTAACCCACCCCCTCCTGCATACACACAGAGACACGCAGACACACCCCTAGCTGATATCAAAGCAAGTGGAGCCAATGAAAGTCAATAATTGTCCTTTGTCATGGAAATGCCCCTCTCTTGTTAAAATGGAGTGGAGTGGGTGTGCACATCAAGAGCAAACATCATCACAGTCAGATTCCCACATGTGAAGATTTAGAGTGTTCAGTGGCTCGGGTAAAAAAAAAAAATCTTGCATCGAGAGTGTGTTGGCTTAGACCAATAAAAGAGGAGAGTCAGCTTTCTATCTGAGGAGGCACTGCATTAATTACCATTATGAAAATCATCATTTGGGTGAGAGCTGTGATTACAGAGAGAAATGGCAACAGCCATATTTCATATTCAATGGAAAACGTTGTTCCACACAGAGCTTTGTATACTTAAGAAAAGTCTGGAAATACACATCTCCAAGGATGCAAATAAAAGCTACATCTACATTTAAACTTTTTTTAAATTCTAAATCATAAAACTTTTTTTATAGCTACACCTGGAATCCACATTCTTCCCATCAATTCAAACTACACAAAACATTTTTTTTTCTACACTGCAGAGCCCATTTCAGCTTTCAAATGTAGCTGTTTCAGTCTAATGTGGATGAACAAAGCCAGAACACTTGGAAATGGACATTTTTACATAAATGTGCCTCTTGATTTGGTCTTCAGGGTCACAGTGTATCTTTCTCTTATTTGCAGAGGCTACAGGCTCAGTATCACTGGACAATGTTTTCAGCCTATTTTCAGTCGTGTGCACATGCCAAGTGAACATGGACGGTCCTGTGGGACGCATTTAAAGTTGAAGTTGCACTGTGGATGGGGGAATTTTCTGACAGAGTTAAAACAATAATGTGAATGTGGATTGGTTTCTTTTTGAAATTGTGTTTTACAATAAATGAGTGTGTAAGAAAGCAACTGGACACTGTAAAGAACTGTAAACTTTATGCAAAGATAAATATTAACTGATGCTTTTTAACTGGCACTTAGTGAAAAGATAGTACTCAACAGACTGAGATGAAGTTGGAATATACTTGCAACATACTACATACATAATAACAACATTATGGTGGAATAAAACAGGTGGTGTGGTCAAGTTGTGGGGATCTTCGAAATGAGCACATCACCATAAATGGTGCAGCATGGGAGTTCTTCAGAAATAGATTTAAAGGCAGACAGCAACTATATAGTAGCGAAAGACAGCAGCTTCAAAGATTGATAACTTGCACTAAAAACTTAAAAAAATAAAACATGTCAGCAGCACATTTATGTATGTACATAAATACTCTGTGTATGTGAATATATAAACTCAAAGATAAAACACACTGCGTGCATGTTAATGTCTTTAGTTAGCTCAGGTTGTTCTAATTTTGCTGCAATGCTTTTACAGTGTTTCAAGTAACTTAATTTCCAATTCACTTTTAATGGGACTCTAAAAAGGGAGCATGTGTGTGCCTGCATGCAACTATCATTCTGCGTGGGTGTTTTTCCGTGTCCTATGACTGGTAGTGTGTCTGTGTGAGAGTAGAAAACCATGTGTTGCAACAAGTGTTTTTCAAAGGTTGTCCATCCACAGACGCAGACAGACACACACAGACACACATGCACTTTAAGCCAATTCAATGAGTCTTGGCCGCCTCCCAAGAACAAATGAAGACTTCCAAACGCTTCTCTCTTTCCTCCTTCCTTTGAGATGTTATCACAGTAATACAACTCTCCTTCTTTCTGTCATAAAATAAAGTGGTATACGAGAGGAGAGTAGTGTATAGTTTCTACAAGGAATCAGTGAAAGAAGGAAAGAAGGAAAGAAAGAAAGAAAGAAAGAAAGAAAGAAAGAAAGAAAGAAAGAAAGAAAGAAAGAAAGAAAGAAAGAGATGCTGATGTAATCAGTGAAATCCCAAAGGAAGAGACAAAGGTATACAAAATAAGAATACTATATTCTAGGTAATGTGTGAATAATGTTAACAATGAAATAATAAAAGTTAGTTCAAGCAGTCACCCCTTAAACGAGACCCTTCAGAAGGAAGATAACACTTTCAGGACTTTACAGAGCTTTTTTGTTTTGTTTATTTTAAAATGAATAATTTAAGATAATTTTCTGTTAGAGCATAATGGTGTAGTATGGTTTTTCATTTTATACCACACAACTGATACCAACATTTTTATGTTTTAATGGTACCACCTTGACTAAAAGTCCCAACTGACCTGAACCAGTACTAACTGTGATGTACAGAAACTGCATCTACTGATGTGACAGAGAATTATAGTAGGAAATGGGACGACACCTTATAAGGAAGTTTCTTTCAAACATACAAGGGACGAGTCAAGGAAATATGAACTTTTAACAGTTTAGCTGTAGACTTATGATGAGCAATATGACACCCCACCTGTGTGAGGTGTGCCTGCTAGCTACACCAAGAGATGCTATAAACTGATGAAGTGATCAGATAGTGTATCATTGACAAGCTAATACCTGCAATTTTTGAGCTGAAGGAAATATTCATTCCTTTCTTTTTATCTTCTCTACGCATGGGCCCTACACCGTTTTTTCAGTTTATACGAGTTGCATTATTGTTTGTCGCCCTGTAATTACACCCACATCTGCTAGACAGCAGTGCTTTTTTTTCTGCAGCGTTATAGCTGAGTTTCCATTTGTTTCCTTCCTATACATAGGATATAGCAAGAGAGCAGATAAATTATATTTTGCAAGAGTTGGCACTGATAAATGTTGAGCATCAGTAGTTTTTACAAACATCGCAGAAAATTACTCTTCTACCCAACTTGAACAGAACAAAGCAGAGCTGCAGGAATTCCACAGACAAAGATGAACAAATCCACCAAGCAGACCAATAACACTTTTTCTGATGGATATCAATGCCACACGTAGCCACATTTAGAGGCAGGTGCATGTCAGGGTACTGGTTCACTCCTACAGCGTAATAACGACAACGTGGAAGTATAAACCAGGACGCTGGTGACCTTTTGAAACAATGTAATAATTCTTTGACAGGCTTGATTGGAAATAAATAGTTTTGTGACATTTGGGTACAACATCAACAGAAAGCAAACTAGAACAACAGTGCTGAAAGCACTGGCGTGGCCAGCGACAGTGGCGACGAAGAGAAGAGAAGACTTGAACTCAGAGGGGACATTGAGAGGGCTGGACATCATCCTTCAGGACACCCAGCCAACCTAAGTCAACACCAGCAGATTTTTGGCTTCCTGAAAACTCATTGTGGGGCTGTTCCTGATAATGCCACCAGCAGATAGTGGGTTTCGTGACATCAAACAAATGGATATTCACTGACATTCTGTGACACACGCAAAAACACACACATGCATAAATCTTTCACCGCTGCACAAGCTTTCACTTTCCGGATGAAACCCTACTATTTAAACACAGGCGCACACACCTGTCACTTTGAGTTATCGGTAATGTTCCTGCCCTCCATCCCTCCACCCTTCCCTTTGTACCTCTTTTTCCTCCACTGTCTCTGTCTTTTCCTCTCCTGGATTATTTCTTTTCCAGCACATTTTTCTCTTACTTTCCTAACCCTCTTGTGCGCCTTCCACTCTCACTCACACATTCATCCTCCCATCACTTCATTCCTCCCTTCCTCTTCCCTTTGATCCCATATATTCCCCTCCCTTGCTTTCTATCCATCTCTCCCTCCCTTTCTTTCTCTCTCCTTTGATCCTATACATCCCCTCTATCAGCCAGGTCTTTTAAGATTTGACCTCCACATTCCTCGGGTCACTAATGACCTCCTTTTTGCATGTGTGTGTTTCCGTGCATGTAATTGTGTATACACCTGTACAAGATTAGGTCTGGTCTTTGTGTGGTTGTATGTACATGTATACATTTGTCCACACACGTGCTTAAATGTTTCATAGTCAAGGATAGCAGCAGCCTCTGCAGAGCTCAAAGTGAACCTTTGAAGACAGGTTTATTGCTTTTCCAATATGATGCAAAAGAAAGGAAAAATGGGACCATCATGGGAGAAAAGAAGTTAAAATAAAAAAAGGAGAGAAGCCAAACCACACAGGGAATACTCCCTATGTCTTGATCTTCGAAAATAAAGATGATGAAGAATTATTTTCCTTTTCTTTCTGAAAGGATAATACATTCCCGGGGATAATTGATATATCCCGTTTCTTTTGATCGTGAACAGCTCAATCAATAAATGTTGGCAGGGCCGACTCCCTCCTGCATCCAGACAACTGATTTGTCTTTGTGAAATGCGAGCAAGAAAAGAGTTTTCACTGGAGAGGGAATATTTATGCATTCTAGAACATTTTTCAGTTTCAAAATGTCAGTGAAGCAGTGCTGTTGCCTTTTGTTATTTTCATGGGTAATTGAATGAATCTTTTAGTGAAGTATCAGAAACAATCTTGCTCAACATATCCCCACTGTGACTGTAAAACCTCAAAATAACTCTTCTGCAGTGGGAAAAATTAAAAGAAAAGCACTTGTCAGATGAAGAGCAAGATGGCCTGCAGGAAACCGCAGCTCATGAGAGACACATGCAGGTATAAAAATGTCCAAATCCGACAGATCAGACTTGTACAAACCAGAGCATGTGAACGGAGCTGAGCGCTCAGAATTTCCGCTCTCCGCCCACGTGGGTTTTCGTTCATCCACTCCGCCGCTCAAAGTCACATCAGAACGGTCCGTTCAATTTCGCTCCCCGCTCATCTAAAATTTCAGCCTGCTCTGGTGAAATCGCTCCACGCTCGCTCAATTTTTTAAAAAAAGGGAGCAATTCCCGCGTGCGTGTAGTGGGTTTGTTGCGTGACTGGTGCGGAAAAAAATCCGCTTCATTTCTACTCTGTGGTGGTGCCATGGCTTTGTGCAAACTCAAGACTCGTGGAGTGAGCGGTATCGGAGCGAACTGGAGCGGCACAGAGCAATCGCTCCGGCCTTTAGATAAAAACTCGCTCCTCGCTCCGACTGTATTTTGAACGCTCCCCACATATGCTCTGGTACATACTTTATATCATGTATTGTTGCACACTTCTTTGAATAGCAAGGAAATGTTCATCTGATACGTTTTCTGTCACTGACTACTGCTAAACCAAGAGAATTCAGTCTGTCCTGGTGCCATCTCTAATCTGCTTATCTAAACTAAACAGTTTCCTGTAGCGAGAATGTTTCTGACAAGGAAACTATCAGCTTATACTCCCTGACAGCCAGCATTTCTAAGACCCAGCACCTAACAAAGTAATGAAAATGTATTTTGCCTCCAAACTAACCCTGATCAGAGCAAGTACATCTAGGAGTACATGGTACTTTCTTGATGAGGCATGTGATCTTCAATAATTCTGCCTTGTCTTAAAAACCCATATTCTTATTTTAATGCAACAGTGTTTTTCACATTTAATCCCCCAACACAGCTTGTAAACAGTGCTTATAAGCAACAAATTGGAGTATTAAAATATTACTTTCCTTTTTTTCTTTCAGAGGTTATGCTCCAAAACACAATTAAAAACACCCACACCTCAGCACAGTCTTGTGGGTCGGTGCCACATTGGTGATTTATGTGACTACAACTATATCTTTGCTGTAATTTCACTCAAACATCCAGCTGTGAGTCAGTGAATGACTTCGCCAAATCTTCCTAATCACTCCAACATCAACAAATACAAATGCGGTCTAAAGCAATTTTTCAGCTCCTTGAGAAAATTCCCTTAGACTAAAAGTACTTGGTCAAAATGCATCTTTGGACATTTTCATTTCACGTGCGTCTTTAAAACTACATGTCTTCACTCTTTACTCTTTAAATGCTCATTAGGGCTACTTAGTGTCAGTTTCTTTAATATACAGTATACCTTCTTGGCATCATTTTTCAGTGTCCAGGGTGGTCTAATACTTAACAACTGAAAGAGATGCTGTGAGACCGTAGCCAAATGTTGTCTGCACATGAAGCCACAGTCATGGGACTCATCATGGAGTTCACTCTAAAAATAGAAGAGAAGCTTGTAGCAGACGGAAGAATCACTCCTTTTAACATTGTAAAACTTGCTCTGCAATAATAAAATTTAACACCAAACCTTAATTTTTAATGTAACCCAGACATTTATATCACCTACCACTAAAACAAAATATATAAAACAAATTTTAAAAAAAATAAAACAGAATCATCATATTCTGAGACTTGAACTTGTATCTCTCTGCAGCTGTACATTCTGCCATCACTCCAAACTCTGTTCACAGGTTTTGTTTGTCCTTAGAGAAACATGTACGTGTAGATCACAATCTGTAAATATGATTTGCATGCATCCTAATATGCAGCTCATATCATAACTGTGTGCTAATTACAATAAAGATAACAGAGATATAACACTTGGAAGCCAATCTTTATAATTTCTGTGTATAATTCACTGTATCCTAAACATAACTTTAAGATTGACACTACACATTGTGTAACTGAATGTATTTTTTTCAAAACTCAATTGAACATCACAGAAAATGAGAAGCACTTTTCTTCCAGTTTTATGGAACCTCGTATAATATTCAAATAGGGACATATCATGTATGTCACCATACATGGCCCCATTCATTCTTTCCTTTACACGGATCAGTCGTCCTGGTCCCTTTGCAGAAAAAACAGCCCCAAAGCATGATGTTTCCACCCCCATGCTTCACAGTAGG
>JBAMYA010000004.1:11419793-11430036 GCA_037176975.1 Arrhamphus sclerolepis | reverse complement strand
AGTTTCAAATACAGAGATGCCGATGATGGCTGGAATGACAGAAATCCTTTGGCAAACACACACACGCGCACACACACACACACATATACACATATATATATATATAAATGAAAAAAATCAGGTGTCATGTCACACATGTGAGAGAAAACGGAGAGCTCAGCAAGGATCAATGAAGCTGTGTTTTGATGTAAACATAAACAGAAAAGACTGAAATTGATCTAACAATAAAATACTGTTTACAACTAATGATTTGTTTTTACCAATTAGCATACATATTAGCATGTTAATATTATTAGTGCCAACTAAAGTCTCATCTTCCTCGATACACAGACACAAACTAATCACAAACATGTGGTCGTTGTCTTTCTTATTTTGTATAAGTCATGTGTTAATTCATTGTTGATTGGTGGTGACTGAGTAAAAAAGAAAAAAAAAAAAAACACAAGCTACAAAAATCTTAATTTGCTTTACAATAGCAGGGGATTGTACCCAACATATAGTGAAATCAGCAGTGACTCACAGATAGATGTATCTAGTATTAATTGTGATAAAGCAAAGGAGTGTTAAGTTCATTTGCGTATGTTAAGCTTCTGTTACTTAAATTAAGGGTGCAGAATGCATTTTCAGTTTTTCCCAATGAGCTATTTATGCTCAGCAAGGCTTCTTAATCAGATGCTGGACCAGTGGATGGAAACTGCTTGCTAAAATAAGCAACAGATATCTTCAACTTTATCGGTGACTACATTCAGAGTGATTTTAATTTCTTTTATGATAGTTACTATAACTTAATTCTCAGACAAAATCAGATTGAGAAATAAATTCATCCTAATGAACCTTATCTAAGTTGAGCATTATCATGTAAACATTAGCCAACTCAAACATCAGAATGAGAAATTTCTATTTTCTTTTTTCACACGCTTTGTAGAACCCATTTGAAACGTGTTGCTGTACATCCATCACATGGTAACTGGACATGGAGTTTTCAGAAACATAACTTGTCACGTTGCACACGGCACACAGATGTCTAAACTGATTTACTCACTTTAAAGAACGGGTATTCACGTTAGCTGTCAGCTGTTGAGAAAAAAATCTCACATGCATCATCAATTATATTTAAAAATGTTGTTCAAAGATTTGCCCTCCATTGTTTCATCTACAATAAATAGCTGATAAAATGAGAAAAATCTTTTTGAAACTGTTGCTGCAGCTGACGTTTCTGCAAAAATATGATGAGTGTTAGACAGTAGGACCGTTGGGGTGGAGGATGCCCGATGCATCAAAATGCGACACTGGATGTGCGTGTCAAAAAATGCCGCAAAAGGGTTACCCGATGCGTCAACATGTAACACGCATGGCCAAAGCGTCAATATATGACAAGTTGGGAGTGAGACTGCGTTCACAAACAAGCTCTCACAGACCTGTAACTTCTTCTGTAAGAGGCTCCTCTGTCCTCCACTTCTTACCTGTATTAATGGCATCTGTTTGAACTGGTTACCAGTATAAAAGACACCCGTCCACAACCTCAAACAGTCACACTCCAAACTCCACTATGGCCAAGACCAAAGAGCTGTCAAAGGACACCAGAAACAAAACTGTAGACCTGCACCAGGCTGGAAGACTGAATCAGCTTGGTAAGCAGCTTGGTGTGAAGAAATCAACTGCAGGAGCATCATTAGAAAATGGAAGACATACAAGACCACTGATCATCTCCCTCCATCTGGGGCTATATATACACAAAACTATTAATAGCTAGTGCTTATAGTTTAAAGTAGGGCACCTTGAAGCAGAGGATCATTTTAAGGAAATTTGGTCTGATCTTTCAAGTTATTGTGTGTGTCTCTCCAATACACACAGTTTCAGCATAAAAACAATTTCTTATACAGGCTGTTTTCTGAGATCTGAAGTGAACATTTTAAGTGCCAGTAAATGCTATGATAAAAGAGGGTTTTCCCTTTGCTTTTAAAAATGAAGATAAAGTGCTTTATGGTGTATCTTACAGGCAATAAAGTTGTCAAGTACTGTGAGAAATTTAAACAAAAACAGAATGTAGAGACCTGCAAATCTTGTAAAGCCACTATGCTGCTGAAAGTGAAACAACAGTATTGAAGTTCAAGAGTTTGTAAATGATCTATTTTTTAATCAACATAAGTTACCAAGTTTAAAGGAACAATCTTGTTAATGAATTGGTATTAACTGGCAACAAATCAGTACCATGACTGAGTGTTGATTGTTTTATAAGTTAATATGATAAAGACAAAACTGCTTTAAGGTACATTATCTATATTATTTCAATAAAAAAATTTGAAAGTCTTGTAAGTAGCTCATGATTACGGGCAGCATTCGACAATCAACTATAAACCATTGCATCATTCATTGGCCCATTGCACATCTGTGAAGGCACAATCATCTCTAAATAATTTAAAACATAGTCAGGAGTTGGAGAAACAAGCTGCCAGCCAGATACTGTCCATTACTGGGAAGGCTGGTTTCTGATTATAACATTTGATTTGTCTGTGCTCATTTCAGTTAAATAGAAGGTTGAAATGATTTAGAAAGCTATGCTTTCTGCTTTTATGTACATTCCATTGTATACTAGAGAAATTCAATGGGCATAAAGTTACACAATTATATTTATTTTCTTTGCAGTTGTTTAAGAATGTGCTACAACCAAATTGTTCTAGTAAATGAGTTGATACTGTATGTACATTTTTGAACGTTTTCATTTCTATTTTCTAGAGATTCCAGACTAAATATAGTGTGCAGCTTGCAGTATCAAACGTTTGGTCGATGTTGCTACAATGAGCACCGGCACACATTTTCTTGACCTGGTGTTAAGTCAGGGAGACAAGCTATTAAATCCCTTTTTGAGCTGCAGAAGCTTGTGTTACACAACAGGAAAGGCCTGGAAAAGCCTGGGGCTTGGGTCTCCGCAAGTCAAACTCCACTCAAAGGGAGGGTATTACTATGTGTACTTTCAGGGATCTAAGCTCTTTTTCTTGGCACACAGTTGGCACCATCCAGCGATATCAGATTCCCGCTTTCAATCATATACACTTGGAAAACAAGGCAATACAACTTGCATACGCTGGAATGGAAAATATCGTTTTTTTCAAAAATAGGTATAAAATTGCTTCAGTAATGTTTAAGAAACAGCATACAACCACACTGTATATAGATACCTATAGATGAATAAACTCCAGTTTATTACTCATACTTGATCAGCAGTGTCATCTCAGCCATCAATCTATTTTTTATTTATTCATTATTACAATCAAGGTAACTTTGAATCGTCCAGGCAGCTTGCACTCATCCCACTGGAAAAATTGGATCAATCATTCATCATAAACTCATTGTCATTTGTCAATGAGTCAACAAACAGGACTGTAACTCGGCCATTTCTTTTTGGTGACTTGTTGACAGACTAAGATTTCTGTTTGTTAAGCTTTCAGAAAAAAAGGGGGGGTGGGGCGGGGGGGCCTGAAAGTGAGAGGAGCTCCACGTCTTTGTCTCCGGTGTCATGTATCCAGACAGATGGACAGATAATGTCTGAGGAAATGCCAGACATCTAATATGGGACTGTTTGGTCAACAGTTGGGAGGAAATCAAGCACCCCGGTGTGACATGAGAACAGGGACCCAAAGGAAGTCGTGAGGACATGTTGGAAATTCAATCATAGCACTGCATATGCACAAGAACATGCACACATACACATAGAGACCCTCATTCATACCCAGACATGAAGTCCTGCAAACAAGCACAGGAGTGCACGTGCACATGGAAACATTCATTCCCACACACAAACAATAATAAACAGCAATTATATGAACAGATACTCGCCGGACAAATACGCCCCACGCTATAATTGCGCATGGAAAGTTTACTCCCTCTGATCAAAGCAAAGTGAAGCAAAATAGGGAAATATTTCATAAACAATCTTGGTACAAAAACACAAGTGAATGTAACTCATAAGATTACCAATAATTTCCTACAATGTGAGTGAGAATAAATACACAGCTGCACTGTTAGGCGTAGGCAAGACATTGGCTGTTCATGCCTAGATATTTCACAATAAACAACTGAACTTAATTGATCAAACGTTGAATTTTTGGATTTTAACAAATTACACATTTCCTGTTAATATCTCACCATGACATTTCCTTTGCATACCTGTCCACACATTTGTCCAAATGAAAAACTGATAGATTTTAAGACTATGCAATGTTTTTACCAGAAAACTGAGCTTCTACTTAAAGAATACTTAATGAGCTTAATCAAGCGCAGGTTCAGATTTATAGCCTTTCTTGTTCTTTCATCTTTTGTTTCTTTTTCACCGCTACGTTGCCAGAGGAGTTTACAGTACACATTTCATAGCTGCAGGTCACTCTGGTCCTTTGGTCAACCGGCCCATTAATAAATAAAAAAAAAAAAAAGACAGAATGGCCTAACTTTTCTCTAGGAAGAAAAATAAGATCTAATGCTATTTAATCTCTGTTAAATACAGTTTCATGCTGCCATTGCATCAGCATATGTTCACACACGCACACAGATAAGCTGACACACTTTTTGGGGGGAAATACTTGTGCCTTTGACAGAACTAACATAAATCATCATGACCAATCTCAGGTCTCATTAATAAATGTGAAACAGGAAGAAATAATTGATAGTGTTCAAAGAAAACGTGGAGCAGAGCATAACTGAAGAGCTACATCTGGTTTGTTAGTCTGACTCAATCTGAGGAGTTAAAAACCAGTGCAGTTCTTCAATTGACCACTGGCAGGTAACTTCAAAAGCAAGCAGAAGTTAGTTTAGCAGAAATAAACATATTTACAGCCTGGATAAAGAAATTATGAAAATGGTTTTGGTCTCTATAGCCAGTACTGATATTCATAACAACTGCCCGGGGGTTGAATTTCATACAGAAAATAAAATTACATACAGCCACAAATATATGCATAATTAGGAATATGTTTTTTTTCTTTTTCTTTTTTTTTATAACAGCATGATCCTCACATAGTTAATAGCTTACTGCCCTCAACTTAGCACTGTATAGACTTCACCTCTGAGCTATGAATAAAGACCTAACACAGCTTGATCTTTTCACATCTTTTCAGGCAAAATGTGGAGTATACCCTGAACCCCACTTTTTGCCCCAAAAAGACAGGGTTGTTTGTAAGAATATGGTCTAATAATGTTTCTGTTTTAATATAGAGCAAATACAGCAGCTACAAAACCATGCTTTGTGTTATCAACCTTCCACCCACGGAGCCAGGCAGACCTGACTCATTGCGAGGTCCAGCTCAAAACCTGCCATTTTCAGCATGCAGGCTGCTAGTTCAGAGGGTGTTTTTTTTCCCTGTGGTAATCAAGCAGAAATGTAGGTGCCAGGCAGCTAGAGGAAGGGATGGAGAAAGACGCAAGAGGCCAGTGGGAAGGTTCATACCAGCAGTGTCGGCCAATGTCAACATCTGGTGAGCCAGGCTAGCCAAACGCAGCTTAGTTAAGACCAAAACCTACTGAACTAGATTTTTGTCATGTTTTTGAGACATGACAATGAAAGCAATTCTCATTGTCTGAAGTTTAAAAATAATTAATAAATGAAGAAGTAGTGAAAAATTAAGTACACTTAATGAATAGGAAGTAAAACAGCCCACAGCAGCAATAATGTGCAGTATTTTTCTGTATATTATTAGCCTTTTAAACCACTATGGGGGGATATTGTCCAGCTCTTTGTCTACACTTATAATTATGAACTCTAAGCCATTTTCCAGTAGATTTGCTGGTGTACTTTGGATCTTGGTAATACTGAATGACAACATTTTAAATCAAGCTTCAGACAATGGACAGATGGGCTCACTTTGATATACAGAGGAGTAAATTACCAACTCAATAAATTCATGACATCCAGAACCTGTGACTACAAAACAAGTCCAAATCGCCACCCCTCCACCACTGTGTTTGACAGTTGTATGAGGTCTTTATGCTCCTTTGATAGAGGCCTATTTAATTTTTGCCAAAACTTTGTAGATTTTGTCCCAAGTATCCTCACACTAGTCTTGTCTGTCCAGATGACATTGTTCCTGAACGCTCATGGTTAGCCTGGATGCAACTTTTTAAACCCAAATCGTGTTTCCATGTAAATGTAGGAGAAGAAGCTGTCTCATGACAACCCTTCTGACCAAAGCTATACGTGTATCTGTAAAGTCTTGTTCTTATTCTGCTGTTCTGCTTTAACAGGTTATCTGAGGCCTAACAATCTGAGATGTAGCTCTTAATTATTCACAGTTTCTCTGCCATTGCACCGTGCTTCTTTGGGGTGGACTTGTTGGGTCACTCCTGAAAACATCAGAAACTATATTGAATGTTTTCAGTTGTAATAATCTCTCACTGCAGGGTATGTCACGTCGTGTTGTTCCAGTGTGACTTTGCTGAGGGTGAAAACAGACATCTTTCTACAAATCTGCAAATTTCAAGAATGAATTCATCAATTTATTCAATATTAAACTTTATATATTAAAACTGAGGTTTTGGGGCATTTTTTCTTGGAAGTGAAAACAGCCCTCTGTGTGCTGAGATCAACCTGATTTCTTAAAAATATAACTGATGGCACAAAAAGTTACAAAAAACATAGCAATTTGTGAGCTAAACTTTTTCAAGAAGTTATCATAACTTGATCAACATACGCCAGTGTTATTGATCCTGATTAATGTTTGGTGTCACTTCAGACAAAAGTCGTGGTTGATTTTGGTTAGTGAAATAGCACTCTCATATTTCAGGCCAAAGCACAGCTATATTAAAGACACCAAAGAAAGGGGAGAACCATAACTGAACTGCTCCATAAAAAGAGAAAACAACATTATTCAGAATCTGACATTTTTGCCTTTCTCTAATGTTATAAATGTGGGTTTTGTTTGGATTTCATCAGACCTTGGATTGTGAAAACCCTGCAGATCCAGAACCCTGTGGCCTGTCAGCTCAAGTCAAAAGAAAATACCAAAATCTGGGTTTTGAGGGTGTCAAACAAGGGTAGCATCACGATACCTTTAACGGAAGTGGAGTCACACCTTCCTTCCTTAATACTTATTCCACTGATCTCAGTCTCCATCTCGACTCTCCTTGTTCTTCTGGTCCTGAATGAACTAAATGGGCGTCAAACATTCCTTCTCTGCTCTCATAGACGTACACTGAGACCTGCATTCATCACATCTCCATGCACCATTACTCCCAGTGATGGGAGGAAAGAAACAACACTTTCATTAGCAGATCTGCACCACTGAGGTGTGGAATGTCCCGTGGGTTTCCAACAGCAGTGACAGAGAAGGCCAGCCTTCATGCGGCTATTGTTGTCCTCGAAAAGCTCACTTAGTGTAATGGGCAAGAGACGAGGGGCGCCGTGCAAGAGTAAGAGCAGTCATGCTTACCCAGATTAGAGATCTGACAAAAGTTAGTATAATTCATTGTGGTTTGATAATAATGAGCTAAAAGGGCTTAAATCGTATTGACAGACAAACTCGAAAATGAACACATCACTTGTTGGAATAAAGCTGGCCATTTTCTTAAACCTGTTAAATCATGCACGTGTTAAGGAGTTCAAAACAGTAACACAAAGCCAAGAATAAATGTTTTATATCTTTCTCAAAGGCTTGAATCAAGGCAACTGAACTTCCTTAAGAAACTGGACCAAGAAAAGGGTAGTCCATTTGCCTTGATTTAAAGCTTTTGAGAATTACTATGACCTAGATGGCTCAGAATCTACACCAGAATATTTTTGGTCGTTTCACTCGATGAAAGACTTAACTGTTGAAGATGATGGTCAAACCATGGTGACAAGCATAAACAGCAACAATAACATAATTCCTATGCATGGGCTAGATGCTCAGCGGCTACAGAGAAGCACAAATTTGCTCAAGGCAAAAGATTCGGTGAACTGCTGGGAGACAGGGCTGTCTAATAATTTCTAACAAATTTCAAGACTGAGATGTAGATATCAGATGACAATGTGGCCGACTTGTCTCAAAGCTCTTCAGGAATGGATTTCAACACAATTCCAGAACAGCTTAAATGACTTTCCAGTGTGGAAACCAGAAACAAAGATCCAGCGCAGCGAACGGTGCGATCATTCAGCCAACTGTACAAAAGGTTTATGTTGATGTTCCACTAAAGAAAAGTGTCTGGTTTATCTCTTACTAGAAAAAAGATTCTGAATACAAGATTATCATCTGAGCTGTTGGGGGCAAGTGAGCAGATGGAATTTCATTCCTAGTTTTCCCTAAACAAGCATGAGGAGTGAACTTTTTACTGCTTCAGTACATCAAATATTTTCATTTTGCTCCAAGATCTGTTTCATGCCAAATGCAAATGGCCAGTGAAAACATTACCCAGACTATTACAAAGCACAAATGTACCTTTCTATTTGTAGCTTGATTAAACATCTTTTTAGTTGAGAATGGCAACTGAAGCAATGGCACTGTTTCACCACGCATGTCTCTCACTCATCACATTGTATTTGGACATCTTACAGATGAGTTGAGCTAAAAGACTTTACGTTAAATTGGCCTTTTCAAGTGTGAGACTAAACTGTGAGAAAAAAAGGGTCTGCTTTAATACTAAAACCGCAGGGTGAAGGTGCCTGTTGAGCTGCAGGTGATACGTTTTAAAGAGTATGAAAATTATGAAGTGCCAAACTGTTGATGATGCTGAATTGGTGCAATGTCAGGACAGGGGTGACCTCACTGCTGTGTTTTGTGGAGTCTAAAAGGACCTGATTCAATGAAAATCAGGATGGAATTTTTACCTTCTGTATGGATCTGCTGACAAAACAAACAACAGCCATTCACTAACACAAACAACAATTATTCTTGTCTAAACAACAAAATAAGAAAAGACTTGGAAAAAAAGAGGAAAGAATGATAATAGCTGAACCAAAAGAAAAAATGTAATTCAACCTTCAGTCTCTAATGTCCTGAACCATCAGCGGGAGAGAAGTCCACTTTTCTCAAACAATCGCTTGAGACTGGGTATTAGATGAAAAGCAAAAGATTAACTTTATAATACCACACTACAATATTTTACTTATTATAACCAGTGTTCTTGTGCCTACATCTAATCAAACCAAACAATGAATAGAGAAATATAGGGTCTAAACCAGAAAGGAAAAAAGTGACCAGTGGAAAAATATATATATATGAAGGTTGTCTGGGGTACTTGTGTCCATGTTCTCTTTAGTCTGATGGTAAAAGCATCCTAGGACCGATTCAGGGATGCCCTAATAGACTAACATGTCGTGACGACTCATTTGATTTTGTGCGCCAATAACGACAACAAAACTCATTATCATTTGATTTCTTCTTTGTGTTAGTGGGAGATTTTTCCTTGCACATCGTCCATATCCTTTGTTGAAAAACTTCCAACAGACATGAAGCAGACGTCTTTGCAGGTTAAGACACAAGCTTGTACATGTTGCAAGAAATCCGTACTAATGTGAGAAAATTAGAACCCACCAAAAAAAAGTAACCCCGGTGGTTAACCACCAGTCACACTATAGTTTTATTAATATTTACACTTTGGCTGCTGGAAAAAAAACCAAAAAACTGCCTTTCTAAATGTGACAAAAATCATTCATCATTTTACCTGAACTGATTATTACTGTGGGTACGGTTTGATCACTGGCATCCCATGTTCTTCCTCTTAAACTTCCTCATAAAAGTGCGGTCAGGTGGTTTGCTGAGGTTCCAACAAGGCCTGCTTTAAAATAACACTACTTTAAGCTTCTGGGTGTTAGGCTAAATGGTCATGGGTAATCCCCTTAACTCCTGACCAACATCAGCAGAAATTGTTCAATAATATGCAACATGATTTCATAGTGACTCCAGCCTCCGAGACATGTTTGTAATACTCACAAGGTCACCAAGGGGCACAGAGGCACAGACACATGGGTAGTCAAGGCGCTTTAAGTGGACTCGTCTGAGGAACAAGGTTTCTTTTTCTGGTAATTTCAAACTTGGGTCATTTAGATTCATTTCTCTTTATCAACAAAAGACGAGGTGAAGCAAGCAACTGAATGTTTGTACAGCTGATTAATAACAGTACACCTTCCTATACTTCACTTAGTGGTGGAAAAAGAAGACAAGAGGCCCCTGTTGCACAAAAAAAAAAAAAAAAAAAAAAAAAAAAAAATTTGACTTTATACGTCCTCTTTTACAAAGAGCAGGCATACACTGTTGTGCCAAAAAAAAAGTAACCACCT
>JBAMYA010000004.1:11387664-11404492 GCA_037176975.1 Arrhamphus sclerolepis | reverse complement strand
ATAATCAGATTGAAGTCCATCATTATTTGATTTATATGCTCATGGGCTATTCTTGATTGTAATAAACCGTGTCAGACTGAAGAGGCACCTCACCGTCGCCCTACTGGAGGCCTGAAGACAATCAAGGGTGCCAGTGGAGATCCCGTGGTCAGATTATCATGGCCTGTTAGTTAATGCCTTACAAACTGCTGGCATTTGCATGAGAAAACCTGCAATAACACCGCTTTACTGGGTGTCTGAGGACAGAGTCTGCTACACCTTTTCACCAGGAGTCAGCAAGTTGTGCTTTGTGGAATTTCTATCAGGAGGCCAACCCTGAGACTTAACAGCCTACTTTGGCTGCTGTTTGTAGATAGATAAAACAGACTGGAGAAGTTAAGACTGTCTGGGGTGATAAGTGCTTTCAGCAGTTCGAGACCAGCTCATTTACTTTTACAGTAACATGAATTAATTAATTGAGAATTTGATTCAACAATGATATGTTTTCTTCTTTTTTTAAAGGCTACATGAAGACAAAACTATTAGTTTCAAACTGATATTAGCTATATATAAAATGAGAGAAATAGACGTAGGCATTAAATATACACTTTATAGATACATAAATGTTTTTGGTCATTTGGCTGTCATAGACCAACGTTGTCGAGGCCTGTTAAAGCGCCCTCTAGTGGAATCAATGATTATTATTGTCTTTAGACCTTTGGTCATTAACATCTGTGCCTGGGGGACATCTGGTTGGATCTGTGTGTGTGTGTGTGTGTGTATGTGTGTAATGAAAAAGTACATGTATATGATATATCAATATTTTCAATAGCTACAATATTTACAAATGTGAGTACCATATAACAATAATAATTATAATGTAATGTGGTTTGCTCTATACCTATGAGTATATCACTCAGATTACGATCAATTTTGTTTGGCAAAACTCTGACAACAATTTCTGAAACCTCTTTTAACAACAAGTTCAAAATGGATAAAATTCAGACTCTAGATATCAAATGTGGATATCAAATGTGGCTTTTAGAGTTTTTTGTTTTGTTGTACAATTAAGCCATCTTCCAAATTATTGTCAGAATCATTGCATTGGGTTACTGGAAAAATTCACCTACAGCCAGAGTCCATTGAAAGAGTGGTCACTGGTTTATATGTTTTAGTCCCCATTGTGAAATGTAAATGCACCTGTCAGGATTTGTATGTTGTTTTTTTTTTGTTTATTTTGAGTACTGTACTGTACTGTATTTCTTTAAGTTCATATATTTTGTCACTGTTATTTCTGCCATATCCTTGAAGCGAAAGCTGCAATCTTTAAATCACACTGCTAATTCCTTGTTTTACCAAGTTCTGGACTTTGTCCAGGCCTCTCCAAAGCATTTCAGTTCTCCTTACGTCTAGTGACTGGACGGATGGTTAGTACGGTGCTGTTTTAGCTGTTATGCTGGAAGGAGGACCCCCATCCCACTCTCAAGCTCCCAGTAAGACTTATGCAGATTATCTCCAGGACTTAATCCCAGGACATAATCCCCACAGCATTATGCTGCCACCACCATGCTGCACTGAGGAGAAGGTGGATCCAGGTCCTTGTGCTCATATTGTATTTATCAAAAGAGAATAATCATTTTGCTTCAAGCGGTATTTAGAAGTTTTGATAAATTTTCAAAATTCTGCTGAATCTTAAATCTGCCCCCCCCCGAAAAAAAAAAGAAAAAGAAAAAAAAGATTGTCCTTTACCTACTTGAAAAGATCTGTCGTCATTATTAAGCTGTTTGCTTCTTGATGCCCCTTGATGAATGCTGCAGCACACCCCAGGCCATTACACATACACATTACTCACAAGTGAAATTTATCAAACTAATTATGTGACTTTTCAAAGTCAACAGAAGCAACAGCTCCCAATTTGCAAATTCAAAGTATAAGGAGTTAATATAAAAAGCTTCCCACATTCCTACATTAAAAATGTTTCTTTTAGTTTCACTTGACTAATTTGGGCTGATTTCTGTTAAAGAAAAAAAAAATATTTCATTTACAGGCTGCAATGCAACAAAACAGAAAAAAATAGGAAACAGGGAACATGGTGGCGCAGCCTTTTCTAGTTGCTGTATATCACGGTAACTTATCCATGCCGTTGACAGAACATAATTAAAGAAGCAAAAAAACAAGACTGCATGTGCATGTGTTTATGATGATCATTACTGGTGTTGTGCAAGATTAAGAGATCACCATCTGTGAGCAACTACACACACACACACACACACCTGTTCCTCATCTCAATCAGTCTGCACTCAACATGAGCTGCAGACTGATTGAGCTCTTTGTTGGATTATATATACATATTTTACATTAATAGTGGCAAGGAAAAATATGTGAACCCTTTGGAATTTTGGTTTTCTTCATTACTCTGCTATAAAATGTGATCTGAGTTTCATCTTAGACACAATAACAGAAAAACACAATGAGCTTAAATGGATACCAAACAACTAAAATGTTTTGTGCCTTTATTGAACCCAGCCATTAAACATCCACAGAGCTGTAGGAAACAATAGGTGAACCCAGAGACTAACTACTTCTACAAGAGATAATTGGAGTCTGTAGTTTACACAGTAGGGTTATATCTGCACAACCAGAGTCCAATCAATACGAGTTTGGCAATAAAGAGCTGCTTTTTTTGACAAAAGGCACTCAAGCATTTTCAGTTTGCTGTTCATAAGCAGCATGCTCTGATGTAAACCATGTCTAAGAAAGAAAAAAAAGAACAGGTCTGGGAAAGTGTCTTGTGGACTAGAGAAAAAACAAACGATTAAATGTGCAGGAAGAATACCCAACACTGTGTATGGTGCAAAAAAAAGCGGTGAGGTTTATTAAAGTTTTGAGTTTGCTTCAACCAGCATTTCACAATTTAACCAACATTTCATGTTTGTTATATTAGTGAAAATGTAGGTTTTATAACTGGGAACAATGTTTGCCGGTGGGAAAATACCAATCCTTCAATTAGACCTATTTGCACCTATAAAAATAGAAGTAACACTAAGATCACAGTCATTTACAAATTCAATTGTAGATAATTGTAGACCATCTGATAGTTTTAAGCTTTACATTCAATAGAATAAACAACCTAAACTATTGTTGCTGAGTTTACATTTACTCCTCTTGTGATCAAAAGATGCAAGCAGACATATAAATCTAATTATATATCAATAGTAGAAAATATATGTGCAATATGTCAGTTAAATTTATTGTTTTTGTGCAAGTTTGAGGCAGACCTCTCCTTCCAGAGGTACTGCTAAGAGGTAAAGAGACTTGGGCATGTGACCATTCACATTAGTTGCATGACATTGATGCAATTTAGAGGAGATGACTTATTCTTTTATTTTAAAAACTGCTTTAGCTTCCCAAAGCCAAAATAATACATTTAGAGCTTCCAGAAGTAAAAAAAAAAATTCACCAGAAACGATCCCAGTGGGATTAAACGGGTTAATAACTACCATGAGCTGCACCTCTCAGCAATAAAACCAATGTAACAGTTTTCCATTTTCCTTTAACATTTCAACCCACTCGTATTATTTTGTAGAAGAGCATGCAACAGATGTCAGCGTCCTTCTGTCAGTGCTGCTTCTAGAGTACATCTGTACATTTCCACTATAAAGAGGCTCCATTTGTGGACATCAAACGGAGTGTGTGTCTTCTGAGGGATCCTGAGCAAACATTTGATTTTGTCCTTTTGGTACAATCATCAAAAAGGACTTTGTAATATGGAAATCATCACATATGCTTCATGTCTGCTGTATGCGTTTGATCTGTCAGGTGACTTGTACAACGCTCGTCTTTTTGCTGTCTTTGTGATGTAGATAACTTGTTAAAACAAAGTGTTGTTCGTACAGAGTACATGTGCACCACGTCACCTAAATCCAAAACTAAATGCTGAAGTCTTGTGTGGTATGGTCAGGTCTGTAGCATTATGTCTTAGACACTCTTATGAGAGGGAACTTAGGGGTAAACCTGGCTCAAGGCCTTGGCTGTGTGGTCTTTATCTCCTAACTCCTCATTTCTTGTGTATTTTGTGGGTTTTGGAGACATGAAATCAAAGCAGGGCAAATTCAAAACCTCCTATGAAAGTAAGTTGGAGTTGTGGTGAGAGAGCTGTCAATGCTTGTCAGGACTGCAACTTGAGAACCAAGAAGTGAACACTAATGTGAAAGGTAACTGTCAAACTGAAAAAGGGTGCTTTTCGGGCTTGGCTGGCCCATTGGTTTTCCGAAGCCGCAGAGGAACGGCATCTGCGATGGACCAGTTACTTTAACAAAGTACTGGAGAACTGCCGTCTGATCCAGGCTGCGTTCAGTCCTCCAAGTCAAACTCCTGACCAGGACTGAGGAGATCGTTTGGTGCTGGGTGGAGCATTTTGAGGAACCAGGCGATAATAAAAGACAACAGAAGAGATGAGATGGGAAGCATATGTACTGTGTAATCCTTCCAGTAATAGCTGGACTTCATGTGACTCAGCCCATTTAAAATGATCAGTCATATTAGCCGTGGTAAACTTCCTTCACACCACATAAAATTCTGATTGAAAAGACCTGGCAGCTCTGCATGCCTATGTATGCATGTATATAGTATGTGTCACTGCACGGCTTAAGCTCCCAGCAGAATAACTGTCTGCGGTTTTACATTGACCATGTGGTTTGGTGATGGTATTTGCACACATTACTGTAATTGGTAAAATATGAGATGCTTTGACCAAAATTAAAGCAAAAATGACCCAAGTTGCACTTACTCTGCACTTCTTTACCTGCTAGTCCTGCCTTTAAACACAGTCGACTCTTAATGTTTCTGCATGCCTTTCCCTACTCTACTGAAGGTTGATGGTTGTTCTTTACTTGAAAGCTACTTCATAAAAGCTTCTGCTTGTTGAGTAGGTGTAAAATATTTAGCTGTTAAAGATTTGAAGATCAACCTTCATCTTCAATCCCCTGTGTTTCACTTGTCTTTCTACATGAAAAATGATAGATGTGGACCATTAATTAGTAAGTAAAATCATTGCATGACCTCACACACATTTGCCCTCATTTGTTAGTTGACACGGGACACTATAATTGACTCAGTGCATGGAAAATAAAACAAATGGGACCAAGAGATGAGGCAAAAGGGGTGGACAGGATTAGACATTAGGCTTTTCTTCATTGGATCGATCAGAATCTAAGTTATAACTTTGTGAATCAGTATTTATGTGGATCATTATTACTGATAAAAAAGTATAAAAGTAGACGTGTTAAGACAGCTAACAAGAAAGATGCATGTAAACATGAACGAGAAAGTCCAGGCCCAAAATGAATTTTAGAGGTTTTCTTTCCAGAGATATAGGGAATAAACTGTACATGATTCTGGTCAGACTTATGCATTGACGTCATACACCCAGGCCAAGTTCATTTAAGTCTACCTGCAGAGACCATGCAAAGATCAGCCACCAGTCAGGGGAATGGCAAAGGTTTGGTCTGCTGACCACACGGCAAAAAGAGCAAAACATAGTTAGGGTTAGTGGTTGTTGCTGTTACACTGAATATTAGCTGGATAATATTCCCTATAGACTTTTGGTGTCATAATGATTATTTCACTGATAAAAAAATAATAATTTTATCAAATGGAATTGGTTATTTCATACTATTGTGGTACCCAGTGGATTCCTCAAAACACCATGTGAAAAAACAGAGTAAAAGAAAACAAGCCTTTGGTCTCTGATTTCTTTTGGGATAAAGGAGATTTATCAGTCAGCTTCCTGCTAAAGGAAGCTCTGGTAATCTCTCAAAACCAAAACAGTAACTTAAACATTTCATTACTTATATAAGCCACATAAGGTCACCTTGTAGGGAATGTGCTCTTCAAACAAATATTGATCCATGTCATTTCAATAAACTAAGGATTTCTTAAATATTTCTGAATAGATCAAAAAGTTTTGCAATGTTCATAAAATAAATTAAAAAATGTTAAAAGTTTTCTGTAATGAAATGTTTTCATATTAAATGTTTCTGTGGTGCAAATAGTTACCCTGTCCATACTAATCTGTCAGTTCCCAGCACAAGTGAGCAAAGTTCCCAAATAATTCAGCTCCAATAAGATTTCTACTCTAACTTTCTAGCTTTAGCAAGGAAAGAAACCACATGATTGTTTTGTTTGATATTCACGACACATTGAATTATCTGGTTCTTGTAAACATCTACAGTTTCACATTTCAAAAACCAATACGACATAAACAGCAATGGCACACAGACCAGAAAAGACATGAGTGAACGGTTAGCTGTGATGGAAGTGGTTGTGTGACCAAGGCGTTAGTCATAACATCAAAGAAAACCAGCGTTCGGAGTAAAAAGCACTTACTGTAATCGCGGGTATCCTGGCAGCTCTGTGGGCAGACTCACATACCATATATACTTGAGCCAAAGCTCTGATCCCAATTTATGTCCTCAATTATCCCACCACCACCTTCTTCCTACTTTTCTCTGACTCTAAGGAAAACATTTTTCTTTTACATTCCATTGATTTGGACTGAAAACAAAAAAAAAAGGAGGAAATTACGGGTTAGAAGTGGCGATAATTGCTACATACAATAGCTTTAATTTAAGGTGTGACACACAACTTTCTCTTCAAGTATGGATCGTTTCCTCAAGGACATTTAATACGGTGTTTCGGACACCTTTGAATATTGAATTTGGTAGAGTTACTACAAGTGTTTTAATATCAGATATCACACAGTTTTAGATTTCACATGACATCCTTTAATTTTTAAGATTCTTCTTCTAGCCGAGTTTTTTTTTTTCAGTCAAAAGTGCATAACAGTCATAACAATAACTCAAAAAAACTTTCAGTTTTAGTTATATCTACAATATTCAGATAGTAAAAAGAGAAATAAAGGTGTCTCAATTGCGGACTGTGTCCATATGAGGTCAAAAATTAATCAGGAAAAAATCCTTATTTATATTTGTCATTCCATGTCCAACCTCGACTTATGCTTGTGCATAATGTTGCATGCATGTGCTGCTCCTGGAGGATTACACAAATGGATGAAGATGTTGAGAGTTTTTAGGGGCCACCAAGATTTCCTGGCCGATGATGATGACTGGATAATAGATCAGTGCTCTTGAATCTATGTGCTGGACTGCTCCACCCCGGAACATGTAGGTGTTCACGAGTTTCCCAAATGTAATCAGTGCAATTAAATGTTCAAGCTGCTATAAGAGCTCAGAGTTGGGATGAATTTGTCTGTACGAACTGTAGAACTGTAAGACTGTGCACATGTTATTTTTACCTAAAACATGTTTCTGACAAATTTAGTGTCACGGTGGCCTGGGTCCACACAGAGAACAGACAGGCAGGCACGTGCATGTGCACATGCATGTGCACATGCATGCAGTGTCTGGAAGCAGCATGTTTATATGCACAATCATTCACAGGTCCTTTGCATTGACCATTTATGGTAGAATGAGGGTGTGTTGAGGGCTGAATATGCAGCAAAACCACCTGTGCAAACTTCCAGGTGGTCTGTGATTTATAAAGAAAAACTGCTTGCAGGTATGCGTACAAATTATTTTTTTAGTGCAGGTCATTTTCTGGCTTTTGGGTGCATGCAAAATTTTTTAGCAAAGATCCTGTACACAGTTTTATAAATGAGCACCCTGGCCACTACCAGAGACTTAGCTTGTTAAAAAACAACATTTCTCTTTTAGATTCCAAAGAGAGAGAGAAAGTCTAACTTATGATGTTTTGGGAATTTTGATTGTCATCTCTGCTGCTGATAAAATAATAAGGTTGTTTTGTTTTTATTTTAATGATCATTTATGAAAGAAAACACAAAAGTAAATTTTCCTAATACACATATTAATGCAATTTTAGCAGAAGTGAACCTGTGATCTGGGATGGTAGTCGACCTCATCTGTTCAGCTTTAGTGCCGCAGTAGACGCTTGCAGCTAGAGTGTTTTCTCTCAGGTGCAAAGTATTTATTCAAAAAGAAAGAAAGAAAAGCAATAAAGAGCTACTTCTTAATTCCATCAGTTTTTCTTGGAGTTATATTTACCAAGGACACTGTCAGAATAGAGATGTTAAATGCAGATACATTTGCTGACATCTTCTTGGCTGTTTCACTTAGGACTATTTGAAAGCCATGGAAATACCTTGAATCATTTAAAGCTCTGATTTCTCTGGAAAGGAAAGTGCATTCCCCTGTCACTTTTTGTCTATTGTCCGTCACATATGGAAGAGTAGTTGGTTTCACAATAAAGGATGAGTTACAAGTATCTTTTTAATGGAGACATTGTTAAACTTCAGTTTTTTAATCTATCCTATTAGCATAAGCCAAAAGTAAAACAAGTGTTGTTTAAAATTAACTTTGCAGGAAAAACTAATTTTTTTCTGGCTAAAACACAAAAATAAACATCTGAATGTTTACGTTACATAAAGTTTTATGTAAATGCTTATTTTGCTGTCACAGAAATATTTGCTGTGTTGCATTCAGTTTTCTTTCTCCAGCATTTCATTTGCTGCAACACTGTTGCAGACTTAAAGGTTCACCATGTAACCATACCACTTCAGACCACATGGGGGCAGCATTTCATGTGAAAGTTCATGTGTGTAAGAGCATAGTATTCACCCTCCTTCACTTCCTGCCTCCCCAAACTCCTCAAATCTTATTCTCTTTTCACAAAAGCATTACAGAAATACAGTATAGTAATGCTGTTGTACAATAACTAGCATTATAACCTTTATCTAAATATTACCATATGTTAGCCACTGGCTAATAGCGAGTTAGTTGCAACAATCTATAAGAAACATTACCAGTCCGACATCATATTTCATTCTTTTATTTGCTATGAGTTGCCTCCATCTGGAGATAGCAATACCAATTTTTAAAAAACTTTTCTCAACTTCAGATGAAGTCTGTTGATGAGAAAGGGTTCTGGTGTTGGTGAGCTTCAACCATGATGCTTATAGCTTATCCTTCTGGCAACATGGCTTAGTGAAAATACACAATCTGACACCAAATTGGTCAGCCAAATGGTCTACAAACCATGTTTTTTCATATAACCACACGCAAAACACAAGTTTTCTATTTGAAAATCGACTGAAGAATGTAACAGTTGTGCACACTGTTTGTGCTATGATCTGAAAATAGAACAAACATGGATAAAAGAACACACAAACAGCAGATTGTCTGTGCCACACAGACTCAAGGGTGGGCTAAAAACTGTAATCAAAAAGAAGTTACCTTCTTGAACAGGATCTGCTCAAGTACCAAGGAATATGACGTGCAAGGATGCAGAACTTACATTCCTCCAGAGCTTTGCAGACACCCACCCCTCCACTATGGATTCCTCCACTTAATCGGTGGAGTTCTCATAGTCGCCTTGTAAACCAGAAGTTTGCAAATTGAGCAAATGCTCCAAATGCAGCTTTAATAATTGGCTTCAACTGGTGCTGCCACCCAGTGGATACCATTTTCTCAGTACTTAGGTCCCTATTGTGGGAAGGTGTGTTGTGCTTCAGTGAAAGTTAACAGTATCTACGTCTTGCTCCACGTCCCTTCCTTGTGGGGACATGTGAATTGTAAGAGATGCAGTAAAATGGCAAGAAATAAGAAATGTCTTTTTTTTTCTTGTTATGCAGTGGATGAAAAAAGAAAAACAGACATAATATTGATTGATAGAAGAGAGCTATATATAGATAATATTCTAAAGAATAGGTCATATGGAATACAGTCATCATATTTTATTTACTCACTCCTGCACACTCAGAAAACCAGCAAGAGTTCTGAAGCTTGAAACAAAAGCAATCTTTTAGTGTTAGGGTTGTCCGTACATGTACAATTATTATGCTTGTCATTGAAAACTGATGGCAAAACAATGAATTACTCTGAAGGAGGGCAACTGTATGTGAGAAGAGAAATGGAAGCTACATAATGACTTACTCTGGTTGTCACAGGTCCATAAATCAGCCACAGTTGCTGCTGTGAAGCCTCGCAGAGTTTCTGTGCTCCATCTTTATGCTACTTTATACTCCTCAACTAGGCGCCTATCTCTGGTCAAAGGATGACTTTATTCACTTCTGCAGTCTTTTTCCATTAAGCTGGATCTCCATCACGGCAGAAAGACACGGACTGGGGTTGGAGGGTCAGCAAAAAAAGCAGAATTAATATTACTGCACAGCAAGAAAGAGGGAGAGGATGAAGGGGTGTGAAGGAATGCAGCTGTTCAAACAGCTCTTTGATTTGGTGGTCACGGCGCCCAGTGTGACTCAATGTGGCTGAAACACAGAGGAGATCACTTAGACGTTCATCCCCCTGGTCCAGTGGTTTTCAGTTTTCTGTTGGCCTCTTTATGTGTGAGCATGTGTTTGTATGTCTGTGTGCATTGTAAATTTGTAAATGTGGGCAGTATTTGCTGTATCTTATAATTTAAGTGCGGAGTCAGTCAGATGCTCACATGCTCTTGTTTTTTGTACAAAAGCTCCGTGAAGCTTGCTGAATACAGAGCAGCCATCTGAAAGCACAGACGAATATGTAAAATCGAGGTTATCAGATGTTAAATCTAATTAATTTTTTTTTCTTCATGTTTTATCGTGCGAATGTCATGCTCCTTATGACCATCTGCTCTTGATAAGAAACCCGAATACCACGAAACAGCAGGATGAAATAGGAGGATACAGAGGGTTTCCATGGTCCTGTTTTTGTCGTAGCCTTCAGCTGTGCAGAAATATCCCATAATCCCGAGCCAAGACAAACCAACTGGCACGTATTACAAAATATATTAAATAATGAATGAACAAAATTAGGTGTAATTATGTACAAGTAGGCCATATGCTTTGTACAGGCAATGATAAAATGTTTAATGAGGGCAACTGATCACAAGAATGTGAATATGAATTAAACATATCCTGCAGAATTTTCTTTCTGAGAAGACAATGTAAGTCCTATCTTGTTATGAAGCAAAATATTTAAGATGTGGCAGGTCCATCCATGTAATACATTAGAAATGTAACCCTTACATGAAATATTTAGTAGTCTCTGTAGATATTACCACCACCTATAGATGACAGAATGTAAATCTGTATCTTCCATAGCCTCACCTCTGTAACTGCTTTCAGAAAAAGAAAAAAGAAATATTACTATAGAACTACCACTGCATAAAAATCTACTTGGTTTATTTAAATCACATGTTTAAATGAATATTTTATCCAATTTGCTATGTGGAAAATGATTCAAAATTTGTCAGAACTATGTCATGGATACTGTTATCACAAAGTGAACTATTTGAAAAGTTATTGTTGTTTTTTAAATATAATATTCAGATGGTGGAACCACATTACAGAGACAGACGTGACTGGTACTTGGAGATTTATTTAAAGCAGCACAAAAGAACTGTGTAACTTTTTTTTAGTTCAGTGGGTCCCCCTACTGGTGCAGGGCCTTTTACAGAGCT
Source organism: Arrhamphus sclerolepis (assembly GCA_037176975.1). NCBI lineage: Eukaryota > Metazoa > Chordata > Actinopteri > Beloniformes > Hemiramphidae > Arrhamphus > Arrhamphus sclerolepis. Next base: position 11,393,035 of record JBAMYA010000004.1, on the reverse strand, counting down.
GGCTAAAATCTGCTCTAATTCTGGTCTCCAGCTCAGTCACTTTCTGATTTTCTCTGCTGTATTTACTTTCTTTGTTCTTAGTCGCATTTAGACAAACAACCACACACTCTCTCATTCCTGCATACAATTTTAGAATAGCAGAACAAAAAGTCTCTTTTAAAACCAGTATGGTGAAGCAGATATTTGACCTGGAAATTGAAAATGCTGCCAAATGATGTTAAAATACATAACATTCTGATACCATCATAAACAGAAGCTATGTGTAACCACATTCAGTCCAGGGATGTTGACATTATTTCTAACTTTATTCTCTGTCTTGTTTACCCAGAAAGCTGTAACATTTTAACCAACAAGTTTAAACTGTGCTAAATTTTTTAATGGCTTTTGGAGTGTTTTCTTGCTTTTAATTCACTTGGCACGTGCTGGATTGGTAAGCTAAATAACTCATTGCTTCTCACTTTATCTTGATGTTCCACATTTTTTGCTGCCTCCAAAATCCAAAGTATGTAAGTGCAAACAGGAAAAGGCTGTTGGAATGTGAATTACTCTCTTTGCTGGTGATGAGTTTGGTTACTGCTATCTCCACCACATGGTTCAATTATCCTTGGGTTTCAGCTTGACCTAACCTTTACTTTCAATTAAAAACCATCTGTGGCTCCTGTCCAGTGCCGTGGTTTATAATTGAGACATACACAAGTCCATGTTTGTCTTCCAGACAAAAGGAACAAAAACTAAAATGTTGCATGTAGGGTTTCATGTCGGAAAGAGGTGGTGTGCCTCTCCAGAAAAATCTGAAACAAGCAGCATAACAAGCCTGAGGGGAGGCTAAATATATCGTCATTGTAAATGGAGGCTTTCTATCTAAAAAAAAAAAAAGAAAAGAAAGAAAGAAAATACAAAAAAATACACAAAAGAAACCTATCTTGAGTCTTATAATCCATACATAGCCTTCTGTACACAGAAGTTGTCTGTCAAACTGCTCCCTCCAACTCTGCCCACTTCTCCCTGCAGGCAGGGTTCAGTGCAACCAAAGAGCCTCTCTGCTCTGCTTTTACTCTCTGACTGTTTCAACAGGCTGAACATGAGGTTTCAGTTTCCCCGGTGCACTTCTCACCTGTGCTCCACTGAAGCCATGCCAGAAATGATCATGTATAATTGGAGGGGCTGCCTGTTTTCTGGCTGATGGTGAAAGTGCCGTGCGTGTCAGAGGGTGTGCTGCCCGTGGCTTTTCGTGTGTACGAGCGTGTCAGAATCTAAGGTCAGGTATCCGGCAGGCCTCAGTCCAAAAATGCAGAAACGCCAGCTCATGTGTGTGAGTGTTATTGTGCCTGAGCGGTACAGCGTGTGAATCAATGACAGCCTTGTGGTATCAACTACGCTGCCACCACAATTAGTGAAACGGCGATTGAAAGTGTCATAAAGCTCATATTGTCAGCCAAACTCTAACTCATGAAGAAATCTTTCAAAAAGAGGAATGACAGCGCTTATTTACTCTGGTTTCTCATTTGATGAAATGCTTCCTTAACCCTCACATTATCTCCACATTTACTAAGCAACTTTTTGTCCTCCTGGGTCAAATTTACCTCGTCTGTTGTGACTGCTTATAGAGCAAGAAGAATAAAATGTTTACCTTTTTGTTTGTTTCACCTCTTTAGTTATTTTTGTAATGTAAGGATATGAGCAGAATAATAATGTTTATTTGGAATTCTGTTTTAGTTGTTTTTTTTATGATCCATTCAGGTGGAAATTATCCATGTTTGTGATTTATTGTCACTGACTTTCCTCATGCTCACTTTTTGTAAATGATATACAACACTGATCCAAATTTGAGGTGCTGTTTTCAGTTCTAATTCATTCTACAGCTGAGCACAGCTACATTATTCAAAAGGACCATTGTTTATTCAAATATTGAATTAATTAGCTGACCAGTTTATCCAAGACCACAGTGGACTCGGACAGCTGCCACACAACATTCTCAAAATCATTGTCATTTGCTCGTCACCGAGGCAACCATCCCTCCCGTTGACCCAATCTAGCTCTAACTTTAATTTAAGATGCTTAATATTGATTCAAGTGTGGGAGCCGTCTTTGAATCGATTTCTCTGTGATACAGCTGTGTACGCAAAGCAGAACCGAGGATAATGGTGTCATAAATCCAAGTATTGGACAAACTGAATTTTTTTGCATCATGATGGCACTATATGGTATGGTGGTCAGACTATTAAAGCTGATCCGAAAGGAGAAACTTTTCTTTTTTAAAAAAACAAAACAAAAAACTCCATGAGAAGTAATTACCTTAAATGACAAAAAAAAAAAAAAACATCACAGGATCATTAGTATTATGTGGCCCTTCTGTGATCACCTCCAAAATAATTCATATGAGTTCATCTGATGGGTGAAGACTTACTACCTACAGCAGCACTCCTCAGTCTAGGTTCTTGAGGGCCACTGCCCTTCATGTTTTTGAAGTTTCCCTGCTTCAACACATCTGACTTGAATGAATGAACCTCCGTCAGGCTTCCACCGAAGTCTGTACACGTGTCAGTGACCCATTCATTTAATCAGGTGTGCTGTACCAGGCCAGCAGCCCTCCAGGACCTGGACTGGAGAAAAACTTAAACTATAAGAACATTAAAGCCACAACAGCATGGTTCATCAGTGCTGAAGGGGGATGCTGCATTCTTTGCTGCAGTACTTATGATGATGTTGTTACATCTTTGAACATAGCAGTAATGATAAATAAAACTCCATAAAAGTAATTACTTTTTCATGACATTATCATGATAGAACATGATAATCCATCCTTCTTTCCAGACCATCAGTGAGAGAAATGAAGGAGTAAGCAGAGAAGTGCATTTGTATCGACTCTGGACGTCTGCTGTGACTTGTGTGAGAAAGCACCCAGAGGCTGAGGTCAGAGAGAAAAATGAGCACTTAGAAATGAAGAATGGGACACTGATACGGGGAAGTTCTGCTGTGTACAGTACAGCCTTGAGGGGCATCCAGGCTTTGTTTCCCAGACTGGGCTCAGTTTGTGAGCAAAGAAAGGAATTCTAAGGCCTGAAATTCACTGCTCACCATAACTAATTCAGAACTATGACAGGTTAGTATGTGTTGATTGAGGTAACATTTATAAGATCAAGGATGGGATGCTGGTTAGGCAACTTTGATTATTGGAGAAAACGCGTTGCCCTGCACTGGGGACAGAGACAAGGACGATACGCTGCAGTTTGAAAAACAATCAAACACTTGTCTCATCATCTGCTCTTCTTTTGTGGCCTGAACACCACGTCTTTTGTGCAACAACAGAATGAAAGCCAAGGTGACTGTGGCTAACGAGATAGCGGATTACCCAAAGAAGAACCAGTGGTTCTTTTTCTTCCTCACACCACTTGTCAGCGAGTCCTTGGGCAAGACACCAAACCCCACATCGCTGCATTGACTTTCCGTGTCTGTGTGTATCGTGGAGAAAAGGCGTTGTCCTGGTGACACGCAGGTACGGCTGAGCCTGAGCTGCAGCTGGGACAAGTGGATCATGAATCCTGCATGGATACTAAATTAAAAATGAGGGTAGAAACAAAAATCATCATGTTCTGCAAGATGCCCATTGTGAGGGCTGGTCTATTAAAAAAAAAAAAAAGGTTCAAAATACATAAAATATGAATTCAAATATGCAGCAAACTTATTTCTTTCTGCATCTAATGCAGCAATACAAAGATTTGGGGAGCTTGAGAATTCCTTAGAAAGACATTTGTCACTTAACAAACTGCTGTTGCATCCAGAAATGTAGCCTGAAGGTGGAAGTGACACCAGCTCATCCCAGAGGGACAGGAGGACGCACATGTTCTGGGTACACGAGTCCACATTTCAGAATGTTTTTTGTGGAAAAACAGCCATCAAGCTGCCAAAGATGAGAAAGAGCAGGCTGGCATCAGTGATGGTATGAGAGTGTACCTTCATGTGCATGTGCCATGCACATGAAGGTACAGTTGATGCAAAGATATATATTGGAATCAGCAGGACAATGTCCAACTTGTAATAGCACGACTTCAAAACCACAAACACTGTACTGGTCTGTCAACAATCAAAACATTTCTGATACTGAGAATGCTGAGAGCAACATGAAGAGAAGTTGAGATTCAGTAAGAACGGACTATTTTCTATTGCAGAAAAAAAAATTAGCATCCTCACTTCCACTATGGTTTAAAAATATAATTTAAAAAGAGACCAGACATTAAACAGTCACTTCTGACTTTTCATTTTTATTTTTCACTTATGCTCATTTAAAACATTGCTGATGTATTTTAGGTGCTATTAATAAAATAGTTTTTAAGAGCAAACAAACCATTAAACCCATTAAGCAAATATATTTGAACTGGTATGTGGTGACTGACAGCAAAAACAAACAAATAAAAAAAAAAGAAAAGAAAACAGTAGTTTTTGTACAAGCTTTATTTACAATGTTGTTTCAAGGTTTCGTGGTGTAGGAAGCACATGTCAATCGGTAGGTCCTCATCCAACTAAACAAGATGTTTTATTTTTTCATTCTCTGACACTTCCTATACCATCGTCACATACTGTACATACAAAGTGTGTTTGTATACAAGCAATAGAAAATTTGGCAAATGGAAGGTTAATTGCTACTTCAGTATGTCAAGAAACATTTTACAATAAGTTTGGAGGAAAAAAAACTAAACAAAAACAATAAAAATCAGCAAACACTGCAAAAGTTATGACCTATGAACAGCCTGGTGCTGCTCGATTCCTTTTTCTAACACATTTGACTGGGCCACAGTGCAACCAGCAGCCACGTCACACCAGTGAATACTGGGGATCCATTTGATCTTATCTAGTTCATATACATATATGAACTAGACTAAGATATATAGTCTAGTTCATAAACACACACACACACACATATATATATATATATATACATATACATACGTGTGTGTGTGTATAAAAGTATGGGTATCTGCAAGTCTTTGAAATTTGTTCTAAAATCAAATACTGAATACTTTCTGAGTTACAGTAGAACAGTATATTGTGAAATCAAGTGAAATTATAGTATAAACAGACAAAATGCAGCGGCTGATTTGATGAAACAATCGGTTTTCTTTTTAGGGAGACATTTGGGGGAAGAAAAAAACAAAACAATACAAAACAAAAAACATCCCTGATAACAATGGACGGTTAAGAAAGTCCTGTGTAACATAACTTGCGGTTCAAGTGGTAAAAGTTTAATGGCTGGTAGTTTTCAAAATTGATTCACATAGAGGCAATCAGAGACCTTGATGACACACATATCGGCTGAATTGCTGTTACAAATGTTATTTCACCACTCATTTATTTCTTGGAAAACTGTACTGTT
>JBAMYA010000004.1:11351086-11387564 GCA_037176975.1 Arrhamphus sclerolepis | reverse complement strand
TCGGCTTTGTCCGTCTCCAAAGATAAGAAAATATTCATTTACACGTTTACTGCAGATTCAAATGTGCTGTGAATTCAAATGTGCTGTCTTTTTTTCTTTTCCTGTTAGACAAAACAATCACTTCCCAATATAATTCTTTTGCACAGTGTTAAAAAAACAAAAACAAATATGTTCCTATAAAAGCCAGAGGTACATATGTATTAGAACACTGCACTTCTCCAGTTCACACCGACACCTTTGTTCAATGAAAACAAATGCTCTGTACTGCCAAACCTCCTCCTCCTTTTGTTGCATAAGTTATTTACCAGTATTTAGATCTCCGCCACACCCACTGTAACAGTATAAGTATTAATACTACTGATATGTATATATATAAAAAAAAAAGTTTACACGGCTGTACAAACTGCAAAAGAATAAATAAGCCATTGAGATAAAATGCATGGCATGAAATATTACTAAAGGTTACACAATGGAACAAATATGAGTAAAATAGGTTAAAACTGAGAAGAAAAGCCCTCATTAAGCCCACCAAGAGGTTAATTTATTCTTTAGATTAAGTTAAACTCAAACTGAGGCATATTCCTCTTCCTCAAATTGCACAATAAATGTGCTCAACAGTGGCTTTAAATCTAAGAACCAGAATGCTTTCAATGTATACAGAAAGGCACTAAACTGGAGGATTCAATCATCTCTCTCATTTGAACACTTGTACGCATTAACAACCCCCCCCCCAAAAAAATAAAATAAAAATATACGTGACTCCTGGTGAAGTTTTCAGACTCAGAAATATAATAAGTTTGGGGAGATCAAATTTAAATAAGATTTATTTAAAAACAAAGCTACACAAAATGTACAATATGACTTACATCAACATGGAAGTATCCCTCTGACTGGCACTATAACCTAGGTTTTGTATAACACTGTGTGTTTAAGGAGTCACCTTTATTCTGTGGATTTTTAATGCCGACATATATTTCAGACCCTGTTCAGCCACTGAAACATTCTAATGCTGGATATCCTGAAACTGGATAACGTGGAAATCTTTCAAAACGTATCAAAGGTCTGGGAGAGGATTATACATTTTCCCTTTTCACACGTTTTCAACAACTAGTCCTTCGAGACTAAACTGAATGACCCATGAATTAGACCATTTGCCCTATTGCACAGTTTTATATCAACATTTTTGTTTTAAATTCTATCAAATCATAAATCGAAAGTCATTAAAACAAGCTGTACTCAGCAGAGCTTTGTATCATTTGTATTATTTGGCCTAAGGACCGTAACAGACATCAACCGCAACATGGCCTACACCAGAAACACAATGTAAATGAGTTGTAATTGTGCATCTTTAAATAATTTGAACTTGTGCTGAAAGTAACTGCAAGCAGGCTTAATAGGGGCTTTAATCCTGTATAACAGCACATTTGTAACAATGCTATCCATATAAAACACTTGCTTTGCTATCTTATGCTCCTTTTGCAATCTGCTCAAAAACTCAAAGGGCGAAAAATTTCATTCCGTGAGCTCAATTTTAGTCCAAAACTTGCTGTGATTAATACTTGAGGTTAAGAAAAATTCAACCAAGCAGCAAGTTGAGAGGAAGGTGGACATACACATTTAATGTAGTGGATTAAAGGGATGCTGACCTCTTTCTGCAGGCTATGCCTCATAAATATTACAGTACCTGGATCCTCCAACCACGTAAATTGAAACAGATATGTGGATTTATGTCAAAAGAGGTATCCTAGATGGCTGCGCAGTGCCAATATCCACACAAATACTAAAGAAAATACTTTTTAAATAAATCGAATGATCAATCGATAGACAACACTGCTGTATTCAACCCTTAATGGGTGTTTGTAACATCTTCTGAATGGTAACAGACTTGGTACTGTGTGGAAGCACAAGCAGGCAAGTCCAGGAGGGATGAGAGGGAAGAGAAGGAGGAATGGAGGAGAGATAATGGATACAGTAACATCAGAATGAGAGGAGAGTAATCCAAATGGTGGGGGGAAGAAATTAATTAGTCGAAGGAGGGTTTTCTGGTCTGACCCATCCCTCAGGCTTGCCTAGAGGTTATAATGCACGACATTGCAGATGGATTGTTAGTGCTCATGCTGCTGCTGCTGATAGTGGGCTGGATACTCGCAGGTTTGAGTCAGTGCAAGGGTCATGCAAACAGTATGCAGGCAGGTAGATCATGCATTGCACGGCTCAGCCTAGCCCAGTGTAGTGCAGGCCACAGAGAGGCTGGGCCAGGCCACACCAGGCTTGGGCAGGTCACTGGTGAGTCAGTCATGCAGAGACATTGCTGTTGAGGGAGGACAAAGAAAAGTAATGGTCAGATGCAGGGCTGGCAAGCATAAAATCAATAATGTGCCCATGATTTACGCAGTTAGAGATCAAATTAAACTCAAAGTTAAAGAAGATCATTCATGATATGCTGTAAAATTGGCAAGACAATGGAACAAAAATGGCTTCAGGGAAGCATGACGGGAATTGCAATGAGCATAGCAACTCAAAACTCCTGTTTTAACTGAGACTAATCCTCTGTAGCATTTACTGGAACAACCTCTGACACCACCCTGACAAAAGAAAATTCAAATCATGATAGCAATCAAGTGCTTGTAATTCTAAATGAACAATTAAGCCAACTTTAATGTATAAAATGGAGTATTGCCAACTCTGTGTTTGTAGTAATCCCAAACCATCTTATAATGTAGTCTTAGCAGGAAAAGCTGCAATATCATAGGAGTTATACTGAAGAATTAGTACGATAAAGAGAGAAACTTAAACACTAGGACATAATATGGTGTTGCCCAACACTACCTCATAAATGCCAGTAAAGCTAAAAACCAAGAAAAAAAGTTTAGCTTGATGGTGGCTCTTTGTTTAAATCATTATGCACAGCTATTTGTAACAAAAAACAAGACAAAACAAAAATAAACAAACCAAAAAACAAATCTACAAAGCTGTGGATTGCACCTTCTGAAACAACTTCAAATCCTGCTGAAGTTACTTTTTCCATTGCAGTGAAAAAAAGTCTATTCAGTTATTGTAGCACAGTAACAAGGCAAATGTTAGCAGTTGATCATGTAGTTTGACTACAAGACATTAACTTAGATCATTCAGACCTTTAAAGAAGCATATCAAACATTTACATGTGATAGCATATTATCCCATGTCCCGTCTTATACATTTAAGACTAAGTGTAAGTCGATGAAATGAAATTCAAACAAATGTAACTCATTTCTGTTACATTAAAGCTACTTTATACATGTTCAAAAACATTATACAGGAAAGATTCTCCCTCCCCAATAAAAAGTGAACCTGAACATCAAATGCTATCACATGTAGAAATGTGCATAAATACTGCATGAACAGATAAGAGGCAATTCCTCTCATCAAAAATGGAACTTGTGGGTAATTTGTCAAGAAGATGTGATCTTCTGAGACATCTAGTCCACGTTATCTGAGCGGGAAATGTTTGCCACACAGCAGAGGTCAGGGAGAGGGAGTGGGGATATTCTGAATGATTAAACTTTTTTTTTCTCAAATTCTGGAGTTTGAAAGGGGTGGAAGTCTTGCATCATGGAGTCAAAGTAAATAAACTTAGGAAAAAGAGTGGTGAAAGATTTGGGCAGCCTTGCCCGGCATCTCTACCTCATGGATCTGATTGAGAAGAAAACAGAAAATCAATAGGCAGAATGTAGGAAAACAAGAATTTCCAATGCAAATGAATGGAAACTGTGTGCCTCAAAATAGGCACATCTACTGAATGCAAGTTCAGTGGATCTGAAAGGTACGTCGCTGCAGTATTTTTGTGCCCTACTACCAATCTACCTTGCGGTAGCTGGCTGGACATGGCCTGGGTAGGAGCGCCGTGTGCTGGTGGCTTGTCTCTGCCGGGCCAGGAAGGACTGACCAGAGCCAGTGTTTGCAAGTCGGTCTTCAGCCGCCTTTTTCTGCATGGTCATGCCCTGGGAAGACACAAGGAGGGACAATCCTAATTGATGCCTCTAAAGCTATAACATAGCAGAATGTAGAGCACATGAGAAAGCACTTTGGCTCAAATCCAAGGGTATTTAACAAGCCCCTCATGGCTTATAGACGCGGATAACGTGATCCTGCAGGATTGAACATCTATCAGGATAGAAATATTGCAACTGGGAGAAAAGGCAATAACCCAAAACATTTTTGAGATTTGGTGTGAAACTTTCAACAAAGGAGACATGTGGACCTGATCCATGTCAGCAGTGTTCCCAAATCATAAGTGTTCTTTTAATTTGTCACCAGTATCTATGCTATGAGCAGTCTGTTATTGTTTTAAGAAAACCTCTGCTGCCATCTAGTGGTTAAAATATTTAACTTCATGTTGGACCTAATTAAGGAAAATACAAGGCAAATTAATTTTAATAAAATTATGAACTATTAATGTATAAAAACATATATTCTGTCACAACAATACAAAATAGAACCCCATTTTAAGATGAAGCCTTTCAATGCCTTAAATTATTAAAGGGTTTCTTGAAAGCTGTTTGATTCACCTATGAATTAGTTTATCCAGTTTAGTGCGTTATGACTCAAGTGTTATAGTTCCATTTGCCCAAAAATCTGAACCACAATGAACCACAATACCATTTAAAAACCAAAAAAGAAACGGTGACATCAGTGTTAATTTCAGGCCTCTTACCATATTGTACCAGGCTGAAACAATCAGTTTCTCCTCGTGATCTCTCTGGCTCTTCGTTTTGTCCATTTCTTTCTGTTTTGTGTAAAAGTAAAGTGTTGTAGTTGTAAATGGTGCTCTCATTTATAAGAATGCAGATGGATTACATTCTCCTAACTCCTTAACTCTTTACCTCCAATGAATGCAACATCCTCTCCTTCTCCTGCAGCTGGTTTTTCAGGGCCTGAACCTCTGGGCCAGAACCTTGGTTTTGTTTTGGGTCCAGTGTTCGTATTACCTGTAAAGGACAGATTTACACCACAGTTGTTTACTTGCTGACACTGACTTACACCAAGAAGCAAAGCATCCTGCAAATGATCTTTTAAGAATGAAATACACTCACACTCTTGGCTTTTTCGAGGTATTTTTTATATCTCTCTTCCATCTGTTTCATCTCGTCATCTTTCTTTTTCAAGGCCTCTTCCAGCTCTTCCACTCGCTGAGCTGGAAGGAGAACAACATTTAGATTAGCTGGTTTTAGTTATTTATTTATTTATTTCTTCTTTCAACTTTTTTGTTTCAAAAAATGATCCAATCTGTGGCTCAAAAACCATGATATGATCCAAACCATGAGGGATGTGATCCATTACAGCTCTAATATGAATGCTGCTTTATAACGCAACAATGAAACTGATCTGAAGTTCTTTCTTTTGCTCATGTTCCAACTTTTCACATAGTTCCACCAAATCAGCTTTTGTTCAATCTCGCTGACAAACAAAAACGACAGTGATGTCATTCCTCCTACTTACGGGAATTCCAACAGTTCTTTAAACATTCAACAAACTTACAGCTGGCGTTGTATTTCGGCTCCATTTCATCAATAAAGGCATTTTTCTTCAATAACTCATTGTTCAATTCTCGTAGTTTTTCCCTAAAGCAAAAAAGAAAGCAGGTTATTCATCTCCTATACTACTACTGATAATATCTTAAGTGTGTGTTTAGAATCATTTAAAAACACTCAGAATTAATTCCAAGAGAAGTTGTACATAATCCAATATAATTATTAAAACAGTCACTCACATGTGCTCATCATATTTCTTCTTCAGACTGGAAGACTGGAAGAGAAGAGAAGAAAAAAAACAGAATTTCACCACACAGATACAGTCATGCTCATTCTGAACGGCAGCTGTGTTCAAACCTTTACTATTATCAAAAGCAATCCTGTTGCTTAAATCAAGAACTGTAGCACAAATAACACTGTCCATCCAGCAGAGGGAAGTGTAGAACCCCAAGATTTTCAGAAATATTTAGCAAGATACAGTCTGCCTACATAGAATACTTGTATTATTAAGATTAATCAGGCAAGTGGTAAAAGTAGAGGCCATGAACTCGCCTCTTGTAGTATGATAGAGGTAGTGACCCTCCTTTAACACTTTGTAGACACAGTTAAAATGATCTTGGTTTGTCTGTAGGGACCATACCTACAATATCACTTAAGTGGAAAGAAAGTTTTGAGTCTTGCCAGAGGCTTAAAATAGCGAACTATTTTGGCATAAGTCAAATGGCCCAAGAGCATTCATTTCCTTTTTGCTGCAAACAAATATAATTTTCACTGAAAACTGTTTCAATTCAAGTTGTTTTGGTCCCTGATAAAAGTTTACAATCCTGATGATCTAATAATAGACCTAAAGTTTTTTTTAACTCTGGAATGTTCCTTTAACTTTCAAGGTAGCAGTTTCTTAGAATTTGGTAGTTGAAGACAGACTCTTGCACATCTGTTGGAGATTAAAAGGATAGGAATGAACAGATAACTGATTGCGTAAACACACCTAATTATTGTATTTTGAGGCATCAACTTACAACATTTTAAGAAAAATTAACTTTCAGATAACAATGAAAGCTAGTTTAAGTACAGATAAGGCATCTGCCTTTAACTGATGAAATACAGTATTTACTTACATCATCTGCTTTTGAACCCTGTTCTTGGACAGTCTTCTGCAGCTCTTCTACTTGACTTTGCTCCTCCATCAAACGCTGATTGATTAACCTGGACAAACCAAACAACATACCAGTAAAGGAAATTAAAAGTTTTGCAGAGACAGATCAATCAGTACAGTCATGCTTTTAGCAAACAGAACACTGGCTGATACATCAGAGTGGACAAAAAGGATCTTTGTGGAGAAGAAAAAAAAGTGGAATTGATCCACATTCCAGTGCAGCAGAGAAGTGATGGCTTTGAAAACGTGTGAATAGGTAAAATAGGGCAGCAAAGCATTCAAAAGTGTTCTCTATGCTCTTTTTTTTTTCCTTTTTTTCCAAAGGGAGTTTTGTCCTTTTGAAAAATACAGTGTTATAAACAGTGTCATGAGAGGCTCAATCAAATGGCAGGATGAGAGTGCTCTGCACCAACCTGTTCTCCGTTTCCAGCTCATTTTTTCTCCTGTTGGCATCTTCCAGCAAACTCTGCAGCAGTGCAATCTTCTCGTTATCAGACCCCTCCTGGGCTAACTTCAGCATCTTGTTCTCATGCTGAAGGCGAATCAAATGTTCTCTGTAGAAAAACATCAGCCAAGTGTCAAGTAATCATTGCATGATATTCATTCACTGTAGTCAACTAGGCCCACCACAAGATTAAGGATCACCTCAAGGCACAAAACTCTGTAAATCTACAAAAAAATAGTTACTGGTGTGTAATACAGTTAACTTACAACTTGCAGACACATAGGGAACAATACTGACTCAATCCAGTAACCAATCTTGGTTCAGTGTTACAACCAAGGAAAATACTTGTTTTACACTGCTGCAATATGACACTGTGGGTGTTGTTTGCCAGGCCGAATGACACTTGCAGGACTGCAACTAAAAATAAATTCATGAGTGGTACAGCAGCAAGCTAAAGGAGTGAGTTTGGCATGGTTTATACATATATATGTATATATATATATGTGTAAAAAAGGTGCAGATTTGCTTGTAGACTTTTCCTTCATTACTACCATAACAAAACTGAGCATCTCTAATTTATGCATTTCATATTTTATATCATAAAACATGTTTTAACAAACACTTCACACACAAGTGAAGCAAAAAAAGGATGATCTAAACAAAAAACATCCAAACAAAGGGAACCAGAGGGATTTATATCCAAAGAACACCTAGACAGGAGGTGTCAAAAAAGAACTTTGTTTCAAATATTCATCTCTGTCAGATTATAGGATTATTATTGTGTTTTTAAGGTGTAGCTGAGGAATCGTTTCCAACAAGAAAACTAGATGAATGTTTCCAGACAAGCCCGGGACTTTTCTACAAAGGCTGGGCCAGAAGAGGAAAAAATGTTTGCTTTGGAGGAAGTACAGTACATTGACAGAATGATAACATTTCCAGCTCCTGCTCTTGCTGTTTCAGTTCAGATTATTAGACAATGAATCCCTGATAAACCTCACAAATGCACCAGATTAAAATTTAGCAATTGAAATTGTGTATGATTCCTGAATGAGTTCATTCAAAGTCCTTGATGAAACATCAGCACTGCAACATCCTAATTCCAACTTCAAAAGCTTTCATCACTTTCTATCAAGGAGTTGTGACGTCTAATCTCATGTCACAACAATGAGATGCCTGGAGGAGTTACACAAGCCTTGTTCCCCAAAAGCAGCTTTTCAAAGGTTTGTATCCCATCTATCCTCATTTCACAACACACATTTCCAAAGGTGAAATACACTGATCAAGCCACCAAAACCAAAACCTAGAAATCATCTGTAGCTAACAGAAAGTTTACACATTTCTACAGAGTGAGCACTTCTTAAAGTCAAAATCAGCCGTCTGGAAACAGCAGAGCTTGACGACTAACTTTTCTAAAACTGGAGAGACTGAATCATATGCATACAGTTGTGTTTTTTTGTGTTGAAAACTTTTGTGTTGTTTTCAACATAATAAAATTTGTTTCCATAGTAATAAGGGGCAGGGATGGGAATCGAGAACCGGTTCTTGTTGAGAACCAGTTCCCAGTGTTTCAATTCCTTGGAATCATATGCCAAATTTGTAAATGATTCCCTTATCGATTCCCGTGGGTGAGAATGACGTCACCACGCATGTTGCGTAGCTTACACAAGACGTGGTGACGAGTGTGTGCGTGGCGAGTCCAATGCATCCAGCCGTGAATAGCGTAACATGCGAGCTGTGAGGGCTTCAAACCTGTCCTAGGGGACAATAAAGGAGTCAAAATAGCTTTGGAGTGCAGGAACTCGTCTCCGTTTAATCCCTAACTTCCCTTCTTACAGTCTTCAGCAGGATGAATACAACCCCATTGGGTCAAACATGACTATCACAACAGAGCCACACCTTTCAAAATAAGAGCATGCAACATAACCGGAACTCCCCCGCTGACAAAAGTAAACATGACGCTCAAGCAGTACAAATGCTCGAAAGCCTGGTTACACCTCACTAAAAATATAACAACAGGGTAACTTACAATACTTGCAAAATGGATATTTCACCAAAGGGAGGAAATACTACCAACATGCAGAAACATCTGCACACACAGAAGATAATAACTATTAACGAATGTGTTTTTGATCTGCTCCGGACTAATGTTAGTGATTCTCAACCCAGCAGCAGCAGCAATGTTAGCATGTCCTCGACTAATAATACTGCTGGTAATTAACTAGAAAACACTGCCTATCATGTTAGCACCATTTGACTCATTGTAAAACCTGCTATTAGTAACGGTTAACCTTAAATGAATGCCTTCTATGCATTTCATTTAGACCAACAACACGAGAGACAGAATCTGATGGGCTCAGAGGCTTATTTTGCTGCAAAAGAATTGTTAATTCTTCATAGCTAATGGTTGCAGATTTGCACAATGCACAGTTCCATTGGATTTGACTTAATAGTAGTTTTAATTTCTATTAGAAAAATGTTGTGGATATTCTTTTGGGATTACCGCAGAATAATTTATGTCGTATTTTGTTAATTTCTACAGAAGAATATTTAGTGTATTATCATCAAAATGTTATTTTAGTGATGCTAATTGACCTGTTGTCCTATTTTTTCCAAATGAGAATTGATAAGGGAATTGATAAAGAACCGAATCGTTAAGCAGAATCGAAAATGGAATTGGAATCGTAAAAATCTTATCAATTCCCATCCCTAATAAGGGGTATCTCTACAACTGAATTTCCTCCCACATAGAGATCTTGGCTTTCATTCTTTTATAAAGTATCCAGTTTTCTATTCATTTTACCGAATCTCAGGAGTGGTGATTTCAGCAGCCAGCGAATCAGAGCCGTCGTTGCTGACCAATGGGAACAGACCTGGGCATACATACGACAACCATTAATACATAGTAATCCTAACTGGAACTGACAAAGTAAACTATAGTTGTCTTGATCAAAAGAACAAGCTTTGTCCAATCTGATCATTAAAACATTTGATTACTTGATGTGAGCTGTCCCTCTTGAGCCTGGACACAATGCAGTTCCTCAATAGTCTCCTTCAGTGAGTCTCTCTCAGTCCTCATACGCTAAAACAGGAGACAAAAGTTTTGAAATATGTAAAAGAACATCCTCAGTATACTAAAATTCATAATTCATTTTTCATTGTTTAAAAAGCAGGCACCATCGAACATTTCTCTCAATACCACATTACAGTGTGGATGTAGTAGCTCTAATACATTTAATTCCATATAAAGGTACTTACTATTTGAGAGCTATTTAACATTTTCTCTATGACAACAGAAATAATACTTCTCAGAGATTATTTTGTAATTTCAAACAGAAAGTACATACATCCTTTTCCTTTTGTAGAGAATCCACTTTCTCTTTGACACGTTTGTATTCAAACTCCATCTTGTCAGCTTTTTTAGACTCTTCTGACAGTCTGTTCTGAAGTTCAACAACCTGTGCAGACAGAAGACAGTTTAAGATGAGATCATAATTCCTCAAGACATATAATCACACTTGAGTAAGAATTGTGCTACATTACATATCTAAGGGAAGAGCGCGTATCAATTTTTGCATGTGAATGTCAGGTACCTGTCTCTTGTACGTTTCCAGCTGGCCCTTGGTAGCATTGGCCTTTCGAAGCTCTTCTTCCAAACCGACGTTGGTCTGCATTAAGACTGTGTTTTTCTCCTCCATAAGCTTATTCTGGAGCACAGTGACAACAATGTTAGCTTCATTTGTGCTCTTACCCGTACTAACATTTTTAGGGTGACATGGAGACGGAAACCAATTATCAAACATACAGACACCATGTTATATAATGTTCAAGAAATTATGTAGAATCAGTCACAGTCAAAATGCATCCATCAGTGTGTGTGTGTACCTGTCTCCTGAGCAGCCCCATGTCCTCTAGTTTTTTCTTGTAGTGTTCCACTGTGCCCTCCAGTTTTGACACCTTGTCAGATGAGTGTCTGGGAAAAGAAAAGACAGTTCCATTTATAAAGTTTTTATATACAAATTTTCACAATCGCTCTTGGTGAAAACACAGATTTCTTTCTTTCTTTATTTGTGTTTTCATGTTTGTGTTTTAGCAACCTGCCATTAATACTTAAAATCAATCAATTTCATATTATATAAACTTTAACCTGGGTATTAAAATCCTGATTAAAGTATACCTTTACGATTGCATCAAAGTTCATGATTGCATTATTAAAGAAAATGTAAATAAGTCTCTATGAAAGTCAGATCTAAAACCTCTAAAACCACATCATTAAAGGGCACAATTCTCTTACTTTGTTTTGTTGACTTTAATCAGCCAATAGGACTCTTCTGAATGTCAAAAGTTGGCTCCTAATCTTACCTGAGGACATCCATCTCATCCTTGAGAGACTGAGCTTCATCAGCCAGAGATGTAAGCTCTTCATTTTGGGATTTAACATCCAGGAGTTCTTTTTCAAGCTCCTCACAACGAATCCGGTAGTCATCTTTTGCTGCCTCCAACCTAGAGGGAATTAAAATGATAGTCACATCTGAAGATTCTTGACATCACCATCAGTCAGTCTTTGTGTTCTTTGTGTTAAAACTTCACACCTGAAAGTTTCTTCCTGTAGTTGCTCCAGTTGTGTCTGCAGCTGGAGGTGTCTGCGTCCAGCAGGGCTATTTATGTCCTCTATGGAATCAGACTGGTTAAGTCTCTCCATCAGGACCTGGTTTTCTGCCAATAGACTGCTCTTCTCCTCTTGCAGAGCAGCCACCTGAGGAAGGGAAGGTGTTGAAAGTAAAGAATGGTGAAGAATGGGACATGTGGGATTAAAGGGGGTGACAGCAGGGATTCAGAAATGCCGAGGAAGGAACATATGAAGTAGGGGGATGTATAGATGAAAGGAATGTCATGAAGATATGAAGAAGAGATGCAGAACAGGAAGGGAAGTTAAAATGGAATGAGACTGAAAACTTTGTAATTCTGCCTCTCAAGTTACTGAAATGTGCATGTGTGAGCATTTCTTGACAACATTTAATCCACTGGGTTCCTAATCACTGCAGCATCAGGTTTCCACTGAGGCAAGCACACACCAAACGCACGTCAAGAAGACAAAATCAAACAAAACAAGGAGGGCTGCAGATGGGCTGATGTTGTCTTCTCGGTGTGATAGACAAGGATTCAAACTCCACACAAAGCAAAGCAAAAGCTGGTTGCTGTCTTTTTCAAATGTGAATTTAAAAGAATATTAATTACCTAATCTGTAAGTCCGAAAAAAATAAAAAAATAAAATACAGTTGTGAAAAAAAGTTCAAAGGCTCTAAATTCTATCAGGATCAGGACTATATTTATTCTTGTAATTTGTAGTTTCCAATTATAGTACATTAAGGATTATTTTCAAAATGTCAAATTGCTCTTCAGGTAAAACTAAAACCATTTCTCATCCCTGAATCAAATGCATTTGTCAGCACTAAGTCAATAAACCCTCAAAATATTCAAAAACAAAAGCCTTTCTGGAACAGTGCTGAAAGTTTTTGTGATATCAACAAACCTAAATAGATTCAATTGTGGTGACACAAGAAGTTGTAGTACTTTATACTAAACTCAAGTCAAACTCTTTAGTTTTGTTTATAGTAAAACTCCATAAAAGCTATTTAGAAACAGTATACATGTAAAGTTTTAACACTATTCAACAGTTCTGTAAATAAAATGTTTACCTTACTTTATGAAGGCTAATAGCACAGTAACATGGAAGCCTTCTGTGAAAATTCTCTCATGGCAATAAGCCAACAATATCATATCATCTCTGTGAGCAGAACAGCTATATATAAATAAATAAATAAATAAATAAATAAATAAATAAATAAATAAATAAATAAATAAATAAAATCAGATAATAAAATGGGGATAAACTGCTTTCAAAACCAGGAAGAGGCTTCCTAAAAAGAAAAAAAAACAGGAACTGAGACAGACTAGGATTAAAACACCGAGGAAACGTGTATTTAAAAAGAAAAAAAAAAATCATGTTCACCACATCGATATCTGTACATATGTATTTAGCAATTCTTTCAAGGAGCAACTCCTTCCTGGGTTATATGCTGAATACTGCTGCTGTAGGAAAGCATGAGACACACCAAAGTAAGAAACGCTGAGGGTTATTAGTGAGGAGGTGGCATATGACACACCCAGACAAACTGCTGTTGTGGCTGGTGTGTCCCAAAAGGACCATGTGTATACGTGTGCACAAACATTTGTGCACAAACGTGTACACAAACACACATGCAAACACAGTTTGGAAAAGGAGAACTTGGTGCAAGCAGACTGAAAAAAATCCAGGACTACTTGACACACCACACATCATGGATAGAAGAAGAAGACAAGAGAGAAAAAGTTTGGATTTACCCTCTCTTCTAGCTCATTAAACTCTAACCTCAGTCTATCACGCTCTTCTTGGACATGGAGGGCCTTTAAGACAAGGCACAGTATTGAAATAGTAAGAAAATAAAAGGAAACTGATTCAACACATAGAAGAGCAAGTAACACTTTAAATGTACAGTCTCATTTTTTCTGCAATAGCCCTGATACTTACAGGCACTAAATGGAAAACAATTGCGCCCTATGTTGTAAAAAATATTAATACAAAAAAAAAGTTTGTTCTTCTTTCCTTTGAAATAAAAAAAAAGAACAATTTTAGGACATTAAGTATGTTTAGGACATGTTTATAAGTGGCATCTGTTTTTTCATACTATGGAATTATAAATCATTTATGCAGAAAAATTGATCTGTTTCTTTCAAAGTGGTACCAGATAATATCTTAAGTACGATACCATTAGTTGAGCAGTAAAATAGCAACAAAGTATAGCAGAAAGGGTATGAATAAAAATGATTCTAGGTTGGAAATGGTAATGGTTTATATATTTGGTTGTTCATTTACATCTCATGTGTCTTTAGCTATGTTTTACAGAAATAAAATACTAATAAGATTATTATTGAAATTATAGAACAAAGAAAAGCTGTTTAATTGTCTCACCACAGTTATTACTATGGATGTAAGAACCATGAACAAGGAACCATTTGTCCGACTATGATGGCCTCCAATAAACATAAACAGCTAAACTATTCAACACCACTTTAAAGCATGCACTGGTTATAAGATGCATGGGCCAGCTCTTTTGAAAGATGGCAACCTAACATCATTATTGCATAAAACTAACCTGCATGTCAAGCTCCCGGCATCTCTGGGCGATTTCTTCTTTGGTAGCCAAAGCGTCATTCAGCTCCTCGACGGTCTTCTTCAGCTGAGAACAGAAAAAACTCTTTAAATCCCTGCAGATTTTCTTTTCTGATGGGCAACACATATTTCATTCGCACTCAAAACTGCTTTGATTCAAATCATTTTAGTCCCAATGAAAGTTTACTTTTGTTTATTTTAACTCCAGAATGTTGTTATAAGGATAAGACAAGGAAATAAACAGAAAAGTATTAAAAGACACAAGAATGATTTTCTTTTTTCTAAACATCTACATACCTGTCTGTCTAGATCCACATACGAGTCATTTCCACCTGTGACTGGAGTCTCTTTACTCATCAGCTTTAGAAAGGAAACAATAGGTTGGTTAAAAGAAACCTAAAAGCACTAAAGAGGGGTTGAAAAGAAATTTCTAACACATGAAAATGGTATTTTCAAAAAGGTCTACCTCCTGGATGGCTGTCATGACAACATGCTGCACGGATTCTTCCATCATCATTATAGTTTGGATGTATTCTAGACATTACAGAGAAGCAGTACATATGAGCATAAGTCAAGGTCCTCCAGTGTTGCTGAATCTTGTTTTGGTGCACACAAAACTCTCTCACACACACAAAGAGAAAAGTACACAAAGTGTATACAATAAGCACCTTGTTTCTGTTCACAGTTGACTGCACAGCCCAGTATGAGTTGTAGCATCCTCCCAAGTTCTGCTGCATCAGAGTGTTCTCCAATAAGATTAACATCTGGTAGTGTGAAGTCATTAATGTGCTGGCCTAAGATCTATAAAGACACAAAGTACATTTTAAAGTAAAAACACTTTTAATGCATTTTATATGAAAACAGGGTAGACAAGGTTACTGCTGTAGACTCCCACAACCTGCGCTACCAGCTATAGAACTGTTTCTACTCAATGAATGTTGGTGTTCAACATATTTTCAATCAAAATGTTTTAAATTCTTACCTCCTGGTTATAATCTAGAATGCCTTTTAAGATTTTCTTTAGATTGCTGACCTGGAAAAAGGAAAGAAAGAAATTAGGCAAATGCCTCCACAGAAAAAAAGAATAAGTAAATTTAAAAAGGATCAAAAAGAGAGGCTGAATCAGATAAATGCTATTTAAAAAAAATATATATTAGTATATACTGATACTTTAGAAAACAATATACCACGTATCTAATGTGTTAAAACCTTACCTTTAACCTCCAGTTATCCCCAGCTTCTGGCTTTATTCTGCTAATCCAAGCATCATTGAAATACACTACATCTCTAGAAAATTAAGAAAGAAAGTGGTGTTTTAGTGATTTCAGCTGCTTCAGTACATAAATATGACAAAATACACTTACATTTTCTGTAGAACTTGGGCCATGACGACACCACTGGTCAAGTCTTCTACTCTTTTGCAAGGTGCCTCAACTTCAAATGTCTGGATCTAGAAAATAAATGGACACAAAAAGACAAATGTGGAGTTCTGGGTAAAAGGCAATTCTTGTAAGTGTGAAATATTTATTACTCACAATAATCATTTCAAAACATGTGACATAAGAGATCCTCCTCTTTTTTTAGGAACACCTTAAATAAACTAAGCAGTTAGTGCTGTTCTGTGTCAGTCCTGACTTATTTGCTGACTCCTGGGAGGCTCGACTGTTGGATTAATTTTTGAAAAACCTTGATTATAACGAGTTTGCTTCTGGTGAGGATATTCCACCTTCCTCACCCACATTTTCCTGGTGGTGGACAGTGAGCTTCTCAACATAATATTGATGGAACTCAAAAAAGTAAAAGGTGAAATATGTTTTAGTACAAAGCATCTGTACACAGATGCTTGTTGAAGTAAATTAAGTCCCAAATAGGACACTTGCACTTAAAGGACACGTCACTCTTATTAGTCTTTTGATAAATGCTATTCTTAATTTCAGTCTATCCAACTTGACACAGCCTTGTCCAGATTCTACTCTTCACATTTTTCTGTAATACTTTTTAGCCAGGCAGAAAGCCTGCTGCCCAAACAGCAAAGCTATTTTTCAGATTACAGGCCAAAGGAACATGTGCCAAAAGTGAAAAGGAAACTCAAAGCAGGAATGCTGGAATTCAAACAGCAAGAAGACAGCAAGGTTTTGCTCACATGGTACTCTCCCAATCATTTTCAATTTTTTTTTCCTATCTCAAAAAGCTTTATTTGCATGACTGTAGCTTTTCTGTTTGCCATTTTAATGGTGGGGCTGAATGAGAAAAGATGACTCGTACGCGAATTGGACATTAGGCTGAATGATGTCATATCCTGTCCAAAGTATACCCAACCTACTTCTCTTACTACAGGAATGTTATTCACCATGTAAAGGTTCCCGAAGGACTCTTTTGCATTGGCATTTATGGTAATAAAGACACGGGTCAATGATGGGACCCCTGAAAAACTATCCTGGAACCCCCGCTAGTGGAAGCACGCCTGTTCTGATCTATGATATCAGCGTCAGAACTCCTACAACTCTGTCTACTTTCAAGCAAGTTAAAATGCAGCTTGAAATGACATATTAATTCATGCTACCTGGCACCATTCAAAAGGGGGAAAAAAAAAGAGGAACAAAAAAAAAAGAATCGCAACTCTTCTCGCTAAACAGGACCGGATCATTTTCTTTTCCTTCATCTCGTCCTTTTCAAAGTATTTTCACAATGGAAGTTTGTGGAAAAAATGGTTCATAGCTCTATGCCACACATCACCAATGAAGAAACAGTGGACTCGTGACAAAGGAGATAAAGAGACTCGAGAAAATGATAGTGACCAAACAAAAGTAAATCTTAGTTCTCCACCACAGTTCTAAATATCTGGACACATTTCCTTCGTGAAATCTTCCATTTCTTGAAGGCTCCATTCTAGTAATCAAACTTCACCAGATTCTTCCTCTCCCTTAGTGTAGCCCTGACCTGCCCTCTCCTCTCAACTTCAACACTTAAGCTAAGTGCTTTTCCCAAATGTTCTGCTCCTCTCCTGAACTCCGTGCACCAGCCGTCGCCTTCTGGCTGCTCCCACCCCCACAACTGCTGCCTTTCACTTCATTCTAAATTATTTCTTCGCCCTGACCGCCTGCTCCTCTTTTGCCCCCCTTTCTCCAGGTCAGTCCCACCCCCTCTGATCCAACACATCACGCTTCTAATTGAAGCTGACATCAATCCACAGGCTGATGTAACATGGCAGCAGTCGCTGTTGCGTCCAGCTCTAAACAGGTGACCCCAGTGTGAACATATAGAAATATGCAATATTACATTGTTAAATCTGAGGCCACGATCGAAACCAGCATGAGGGGAACAAATAGTTAGTAATCACAATATATAATGGTAAGGTAATTCAGGACACTAGGGAAGTTGGAGCTTCATAACTCTGGGTGTAAAGGCGCTGACATATATTGTTATATTCTGTTCTGATGCCTTTGTATCACTGATGTCTTCATGTAAAAAATGTTTCTGCTTCTGGGAGAGATGCTCTGGTATCAGCTGAAGGAGAGGAAGGTATTGATTGAGAACATGCTGGTGACATTGTGGCGTACGAGGGAGGAGGTGATGCACACATGCAGAGGTGAGGAGGATCTTCATTCGCTCATTCATGACCCTCAATTATCACATCACTGATGATGATGTAATATATGTTTTCAGAGCCCTGCCATCAATCCAATAATAAGATACATTTCAGTCTTGTGCATTGGATTATCTCTTCATGTGAAGTCAAATTGCAAAAAGCAAGCGTATAATTATGCTCTCCTGCTTTTCTTTTCTGTTGCCTGTCTTTAGTTTAGCGTTCATTTACGATAGCATACACCACTTGTCAAACTCAAGGCCCGCAGGCCAAATCTGGCTGACACTTGATTTTATCTGGACCCTTAAAGCGTAAAGACCATCAGAAACTTACAACTGGAATATTTCTGAGGGTATTTCAATACGAGTGCCTGTTTGAGTCGGTACAGGCATCAAAAAACAGCTGGATTATGTCAAAAACACACGATTTTAGTCAAATTTACTTTTCTTTTTTTTGTTTCATTAAAAATTTTTTGGACAAACAGTTGAAATTATATAAAGTTGCCAAATTCATGACTTCATGTCATTTTATATCAAAATGTTGGAAGAAGTTGATATTTCCTTTTTCCCACATGGAAATCTACAAAATTTACCTGAAAGAGAAAGCAACTTGACAATAATTTTGACAAATAAAAACAGAGAAATAAGCCATTTAACAGGACAGGACCAATGTTTACTTATTTATTACTTTATAAAAAGGATGCATCTCAAGTTTAGCGAGAGCATCTTTGGATTTGCATTTTGAACTTTTAGGCTAATGTAACAACTGTAACTGTAATAAGCAGTTTTCTTCATAGTAAGCAGCAAGCTTAAAGTAACTGAAGCTAAATAGAGAGAGAATAGAAATAAACGAGGGTAGAAACTGTCAGAAAGGTGTGGTTAAAATCTCTGGAGATGCTGTTGAGTTCAGGTGCATGATGAGTTGCACGGTTGACGATCTCAGTAGAAGGCGTGGATGGCAACCTACAGCCAACAGTTCAACAGCTGCGGTGCAGCTTCAGTGTCACATGTCCAGGTGTGACATCTGGGTTATAAAGCACTGCAAGCATCGCCACCCTACTGCTCCTTCTAATGGAAAGCTGCTCTGATCACAACCGCAAATGCAAAAAGCTTTGCATTGTCATGGAGCTATTCATATTTGTTTAAACCAGCATGAAATAACGTCTCAAAAATCAAAACAGGAAAAAAAACCTCAGTAAAGAAAAAAAAACCCTTAAAAATACATTTTGTGGTGAAAATCTCTTATTAAGTCTTCGTGATAAGGCTGTGGCGAACAATTTAGTTCATTTCCGTGGCCATGTTATGTCAGTTTTCAGCAATCTTAGTTAAATTTTTAGAATCTCTCGAGTAGCTCTGCACTCAGCTCCAATGGACATTATTATTATTTCAAATCACCAAGGACCCATAATTACAAGGAGAGATACTTCCAGTTAGATGAATGTCTTTAAGTGTCTTCTGATTGGTTGAATTCTTGTAAAAAGTGTGGACTGATGTGGCCAGTGAGAGATTGATAGACTGTTTCCAGACCACAGACTGGGAGACACTCTGCAGCTGTCATGGTGATGACATCAACAGCCTGACCCACTGCATCACAGACTACATAAACCTCTGTGTGGAGAATTGTGTGCTGACCTGGAGGGTACGGTGTTCCTCCAACAACAAACCCTGGATGACCTCTGAACTTAAAGCCCCGCTGAACCTGCTGAATCGGGGTGGATGACGCAGTCATCTACCAGCTGCATGGGGCGCTGACTCACCTGGAGACGGCCGGAAGCTATGAGAGTCATGTTTTTTGACTTCTCAAGTTCCTTCAACACCGTTCAGCCGGTACTTCTGCATGGGACGCTGAAGGGGGCATGGGGGTGGGGTGGTGGACAGCTGGCTGCATGGACCATCGATTCCCTCACTAACAGTAAGTGAGGCTGCATAACTGTGTGTCTGAGATGGTGGTCTGCAGCACCGGGGCCCCTCAAGGGTACGGTTCTCTCTCCCCTCCTCTTCACACACTACACTTTGGACTTCACATCCAACACCAGCAGCTGTCACCTCCAGAAGTTCTCTGACGACTCAGACATTGTTGTCTGTGTGTCTGAGGAGAACATGCTGGAATACAGGTCAGTCATCGTGGACTTTGTGGACTGGTGTGATCGCAACCACCTGTTCTTGAACACCAGTAAAACAAAGGAGATGGTGATTGACGTCCAGAGAAGAAAAAAAAAACCAACACACATGCCTGTGAACATCCAGGGCTCAGACATTGAGCTGGTGGAAGACCAAAGGCGCCTTCATCCTCTGAGGAGACCGAGGTCCCTTGGAGCTCTGTCCTGGGCTGCCCGCTGGACTTTGTGGAGGAGGTGGGTGAGAGGAGGATGTTAGCCTAGCTGACATCCATCAAGGACAATCCCTCTCACCTGCTGCATCAGACAGTGGAGGCTCTGAGCAGCTCCTTCAGAGGAAGACTGATTCACCGTCAGTGTAGGAAGGAAGCTACCTGCTGTTAGGCTGTACACCTCCACAGTTTAGTTGTACTCTGGTCTCTCTCGCTCTTTTTAACTTTATTCACTCCACTGACATGTCTGTGTGACAGCTTTACACAAATAACATGGTCCCTTTAACAGACAGAGAACCTGTTGGAGCTGCACCGCTGCTCTGACCCTGATCGTCAGAAGTACAGTACATCTGGATGATACTCACCACCGAGACTGTGGTCACAGAGAGGCTTGTACATGTCTGCTCTTATCACATTCTGCATCTCTTGTCAGTCTCACATTTTGCCCATATCTGCCAGCTCAGCTCCTTTTCTATCTACTGCACAGCAGCTGGTGCGGCAGCGCCCACTCATCTCTCCACGTCTACATTCCATCACTTTGTCTGATAGAAAGAAGGAGGGACTCCTTCAAATGTGCTTGTACTGTCTGTGAATCTTAATTTTAAAGTCAAGGCTGATTAACTTACGCTGCTCATCCTAAAAGAGCGGCAAAGGGTGCGTGTAAACCGGTCTTCAGAGAACACGGGTGACTGATTTTATATCCTGACTGATGCACGCTTGAAAAACTGAAAGGATGAGTCAACATCGTTCTTGTGTTTTAAAATCCTCTCTAAAAAGACTGGAAAGGGTTTTTACAGCCTGCACTCAATGTAATTACATCCTGACATGCTAAAAACCGTTAGTTTCTGGTAAAGCTGATATTTTGCACTGTTTTGATGGTTTAACAAAACACGGATACAAACAAAAGATGACTAAGGTGAGTTTTTATTGTTCTGCATGATGCTATCCTTTCCTTCCTACATTTGCATGAAAATGTAATTCTTTTGACATTGCAATAAGGGGAAAGATTGATAATGAAAACCTACAGATGTAAAGCATTTTAGAGGCATAAGTCAGTCTTTATTTATTTATTTTACAAAGGCAAGTTTGGAGAATTATTTGCATCCAGTGAGTTGAACAAAAGTCGAACAAGATCAAGTGTGTCGCCAAGGTCACTGGAAACTGTGTGAGAAACAGTCCTGCCAACACAGATAAACAGCAAACATGAAAGAGTTTAATTAAATATGTTTTTCTGTACTCCTGCTTTAAATATCTTTGAGAAAACTGGAGGAGGAAATGCAAATGAAACAGCATGCTCATGAGAGGAAGAACATACACCCTCCTGCAGTTTGGACATTTTGCTCTCCTGAAGCATTCAGGTGTCTGTTCACACAATGCCAAGGAGCAAAGGTATAAGCAATGACCTTAGAGAAGCAATTGCATCTGCCCGTCAATCTGTGAAGGGCTGCAAAAATGCCATTTCCAAACAATTTTCAGGTCCACAAGAAATATTATTAACAAGTGAAGAACATTCAAGACAGCTGCCAATCTTCCAGAAGTGGATGTACAAGCAAGTTCACAAAGAGGTCACACTCTGCATTGCTTAGAGAAATTGCAAAAAAGAAAAAAACAACAACAACCTTAGAGCGACATCTGAGAGGACACAGGGCTTAGTTAGTATGACACGTTAAAAGTTCATGATCTTGCAATTAGAAAAGGAGTGTAAAAGTAGGACTTGTTTGGAAGTTATGCTGGACCAATCATCTGAACAGCAGCTTTTAGAGAAAAGCATAAGCAGTCCACGAGCAGCTCATACCAGCTGTCAAACATCGTTGTTGATTGATGATTGAAGGTTGTTTCAGGGCAGACTCACACTAGCCAAGTTGCACTGTTTGTTTACTGGAAGTGTGCACAGTCTCAGAGAGTCAGTACAATGTAGAACACTGCAATAAAATATGATGGAAACACTGCAAACTTTTAACTGAATGACTTTTTTTTTTTTAATTTTTGGAACGTGTGGCTGTTGTTAAATGATCATCACAAAGAACTGTGCATACATTTTTGTACACGCTCTCCCCCACATAGATGTGCAACTGTACTGTGCCCATGCACACCTCATCCTAGCTGTGCCAGAGACCAAGAATTGTAACAAAGCACTCACACTAGCCAAAAGAACCAGACTTTTGGGGTCAACCATGCTCAGGCACGGTTCACATTGCCTGGAGTACCCTTAGAGATGCAACAGCTGGGTATTGTGGCTTGTCAGTCACCTATAAACTAAACTGTATACTATACACTGTATACCATTCATGCAGCAAGTCAATAACCCCAAGAACAACAGCAAATGCACAAGAGAATAGCTGAAGAAAGAAAACAAATCAAGGTGCTGAAATGGTCCAGTGAAAGTCAAGCCCTCAACCTGAATGAAATTCCTGAACCACAATGAGAGAAACTGATAACATCATACATAAGTTATTGATGGTTATTGCTGAAAAAAGTTCTCTACAAGCTTTCCAAACACTATTTTTGCAGTGGGCTGAAATCCCTTCATAACAAGTAGCTCAGAATATTATACAAATCCTAACACGAACACGAGGGAGCAGCACAACGAAGACAACAGGAGACAATAACTGGACTTACACATTCCTCCCCACACAAACAACTCCCTGCAACTTTTCATTAACATTGTGGTATTACCTCAAACCCATTAAAATAGGCCTTTCCTAATCTAAATCCAATAATATGAGCAATTCTCCCTTCCTTCACCAGCATCATGCTTTCCTCTTTCTAACCCACTAATAAAAGGAGATTCATTATCTGTTGTTTGGACAGGGATTATGCTGATTGGGGCAGCTTAAGGCAGAAGACATAAAGACTCTTAATAAAATTCTTCAGCCGTTGCAGCAATGTTCCATCTAATTTAATGCAGTCAGACCCCTTTACACTCACACATGCGCAGCTGCACACATGTTCCTGCAGCACCTTTCCCTTCCTACCTAAACCTTGACATACCTTCTTTTCATCCCCCTCAGATAATCCCCATTTGCTCATCATTTGTTGCTAAAACCCCCACTGAAATGTTTTCCATGGGTAGATTTATCATCATACGGAGTTTCTACATACCATGGCATAGCTCCTACAGATTTAGGGGGTTTGCAACTGTGATCAAATCAGACCTTATTTAAACATTTTTGTGCACAATTCTGGTTCAATGCACAGGTGATCTGGAGTGTTAAAAGGCATTGACAGAAAAAGGAAATGTGGGATACTAATGTGACATATATTTCCCTCTAATGTGGTTACTGCAAACTGGGAGCAGCTGGAGTGCAATTTTATTGGTTTCTATTCACTGAGGCATTGAGTTCAGGAATTCAGGTTCAAAATGAGAGTTCATTTCCAAAAGGAGTCATAACCTTCACCACTGAAACTTCATCACTCAGCATAATATGGTTTAAGGCATGAAGATATAGAAATGGGCATAATGAATATAAAAAATAAATAAATAAACTTTTCATGTTGTTGGCCTCTGATTTGAGCTTAAAGAAGACACATTTTTGTCTTTAATCACAGGTTGACATAATTTCCTCAACTATTCATGACAGGCTTATGGTCAAAATACCATATAGATACAGGACAAAAGTTCTCTTTTCAATGATGTCATTATGCCTCTATTCATAGCCACTGATCAAGGTCTATGATGCCACAATACCCTGAAACTTGTAACTACACAGAACAACATCTTTTTAAACACACTAGCAAGAAATAAATTATAAACCCCTTGAAATTAACTGGTTTTCTGCAATGATTTGATGTAAAAATGTGATCTGAACTTCAGAGTCACAATAACAGACAAATTCAAGGTGCTAAAGGTGAAGAAATGAACAAATGAAATGGTCAACTAATTTCACCAAGCAAACATCAAGAAATGGGTTGCAGTTTGTCTGTTGGCTTCACTTGCAAAATCAATGATGGGACTCAGCTACCAATGATTAAATGGCAATTTATAGCTCAAAATAGCTGTCAATCAAAATGATCCTCCAATCGTCATGTGGAAGCTCAACCTCCAGGCCAGCCCACAGCTCCATTCAGCCCCAGAGAAGCTGAGCAGCTGGGGGCTGGACAAAATTGGGGCATTTAACCAATGACATGTTTCGAGGCAATGAAAAGACTGTCCCATGCAGTCCCATTGAAGTGCATGGATGCTCAGCCTCTACGAGCAAATGCAATGACCACAGACCTTACAAGAAAACGATTTTTGGAAATCTGTGGCATTGACACTTCTGAATGAACTTGTCTTTGTGATGAACATTTAATTTTTGACATTTTAGGTGGAAGCTGAGCTTCCCTTGCAGTCTTAAGGAAATCGGCACTGGATTAATGGTATTTATGATTGAAAAGAGACATTCAGACAATATAGGTTTCCTGTTCAGTAGGAGCATCTGCTGGGATGATTCATGTCTTGGAAGACACACAGTCAAGAGTAGTCCATCTTCATAAGGATGGAAAGGGATACAAAGTAATCTCAAAGTCTCTAGGCATCCATCAGTCCACAGTTAAACAAACTGTCTATAAATGAAGATCGATTACTACTGTAGCTACTCTTCCTGGAAGTGGGAACTCAGACAGCTTCAAATGCACAACACTGAATCCTCAATGAGGTAAAGAAGAACCCATGAGTCACATCTAACAGCGGGACTCTGACGCTGCATATTGTGAAAATAACAACTCAGTTCAATTTGACTTTATTTGTAAAGCATTTATTAACGATAATAATTGTCTCTAAGTGCTTTTCAGTGACCCAGAGCATTTCGACTGAGCAAATATTATTAAACATTAGGTGAAGAAGCAGTGGCAAGTAAAAACTCCCCATAATGGGAGAAAACCTTTCAGCCAAACAGTGGCAAGTGAAAACTCTCCTTTAAGAGGGACTAAACGTTCAGCAGGACCTGGATCATAAGAGGGGAAGAAAAGAAGAAAGAGATAGGGCAGAGAGAGGACCCAAAAATGTCAAATATCAACATTATATTCAGCGTTAAGACAAGCCTGCTCTAGTCTTAGATTTATTCCTATAACTATAGCTACTGTATGCCTATTGACCCTAAAACACTATTGCATCGACTAAACACAAATGTATGCGCCTAAACTTGGTGATATTACAGAGGTGAAAAAAACTGCCTTACCTGATTATTATGCTGTTTAAATGACATGTTCTGGTCAAAAATAACTCTGATCTTCCTCCTAGCTGTGCTGGATAAACCCTCCATTTTTATCAGAATTTAAAAGCAAAATGTTGGTGGATATCCTGGCCTTTATGTCCTTGAGACATGCCTGAGGTCTGTTTTGTCTGGCTTCATAGATAAATACAGCTGCTTATCATCAGCAAAGCAATGAAAAGCATTGCCATGCCTCTAGATAATATTTCCCAGAGGAGCATGTGCAGAGTGAACAGGGTCAACCCCAGCACTGAGCCCTGTGGGACACCGTAGCAGACCCTGTCTGCGTGGAGGACACATCGATAACATGAATGAACTGTGATGTGTCAGATATGATTTAAACCAGCCTAATGTTGTCTCTTTAATCCTGATTACTTGCTCTAATCTGTGCAGTGAAATGCTGTGATCTGTGGTATCACTGAGGTCCACCAGAACTGGTATGAACACTAATCCGTTGTCTGAGGTATGAGGAGGTCATTAATGACTAAAACCAGCGCTGTTTGGTGATGTATTCTGAACTCTGACTGAAAAACCTCAAATAAATCATTTCTGTGCAGGTGGTCACCTAGCTGGTATGCAACTACCTTTTCAAGATTTTTAGATATAAATGCGAGATTCTGTATTGGCCAATAATTCGTTAAAATGTCTGGGACATGACAGGGTTCGTTGAGAGAAGGTTTAATCATTGTGACTTAAATAAAAGCTGTGGTTCTGTGGTTCATTCCCTGATTTTAGAGATAGGTAAATCTGATCTAATACTGACTTTCCGACAAAAGCGGAAACATTATTGAGTAGTCGAGTCGGGCTGGGGTCCAATAGGCGCGTGGATCGCTTTGCTTTACTGATGGTTGAGGTCATTTCAGAGATGTCTAAAAAAAAGTCTAGCGGTAGGCCAGAACTAGAGCGAGGTACTGAAGCTGTGGAAACGCCAGCAGCTGTTGTCTGTTTACACACAAATCTGCTCTTTTCATGTTCATGAATGAGGCCCAATGACAGGAAGAATTTCAATAGATGCACCTCAGAATGGCTTCAGCTAAAGAAAAATACCTCTTTATGGATTGGTCCCACTCAGGGACCAGACACAGTATCCCACAGGGATACTGTGGAATAGCCTCAAGAGGCCCATTCAAACCAGATATCCCAAAAATGTCTATAAAGAGGAAAGGACAAAATCCCTCCTGGATATTATGTAGGTGTGAACCAAATACTGCTTGAAGTCACTGCTGCCAAAAGAGGTTCATAAAATCTTTAACTCCAAAGGTTCACTTCCTTTTTCTACCAACACTGTGAATATATAATGAGCATGTTCAACAAAGAAGTTAGAATTGTTTGTACGCCATCAGCTTAAGCACATTTGTCATCTATTATTTTGACTTTGATGGAGAACAGATTTCATTTTATGACAAATAAATGCAGAAAAACCAGTTTATTATGAGGGGTTCACTTACCTTTTCCTGCCACCCTGTCTCCAGACAAAGTGACAGGGTTGACTTTAGTCAGAGTTTAAGTGAGTTAATCCTTTGAGACACCCCAATATTTTTTTTCCTCAAGCACAGAATAAATTATCTTAATAATATATCCCTTTTAAATAGTGTCATAATTTTATTCCACGCTATCAGTCTTTATTAAGGTTAGCTGTCACCATTTCTCAAAAGCACATATAGAACAAAACTCTGCAAATTATATTACACTGAACTTGTTAGAAGCAGAGCCGTGGAGGATAAGTGCATTGAATTTTGATGAATTTGGAATAAAAGTGTCAGTATGGCTCAACTCTCAGAGCTGCGCAGCGAGGAGCCGGTCTGGCAGCTCTACAAATGTTTTCAAGTCATGTAATATACATACAGTACAAAAATGTTGAGAAAAGGTAAAGTGCTTACATGAGGCGTCTGTCCATCCGTTCATCCCTCCATCCATCCATCCATCCATCTGTTTATGTAGCAGTGAAGGCCTTTATACTAAAGTTTCTGTCTTGCTGATGTCATCACTGTCATTGTCAGATAAACTTTGATGTGATTACTACATATGATGCTTTCCAGAAACATCTGATGGGTTTTATTTCTCTTAATCTTCCCAAATGCCTTTGCTTATTTGATCTTTACCTGTTTTCTATTTTTTCTCCAAGGCAGGAGACAAAAGAAAGGCAACTACCTGGCAAATTTCCATGATCCCTGGAGGAGAGATGAAGCAAGGTGAAAGGAAATAGAAACCTTTTAAATCCCACTGTGGCTGTGGATCAGGTTTTTCTTTTATTTATTTATTTTTTTATTTTTTTATGACTTTAATAAAAGAAATTGAATTCAGCAGTGGGCTACATTCTCTGACTGCCTTTGAGTGGTATATAATCACTCTCAAAGTCCCGTAGTGTCTGAGACCAATGAAGTTAATGCATCTATTTGGACATGTCGTATATTCAGATTAAAGAGTTTCTGAGGGTGATCAAGGGGTTAGCAAAGATCTGCTTCTGTCATCATTCATGCTAATTTACAGCCAAGAGTGTTCTTGTCTCACGAACCTGACGCGTACTGGAGCACAGCATCCAAATCTTGAAAACAAATACATAAAATATGACCTGTACAGAAAGAGAATCAATATTGCATGTATGTCTGGAGGAAAGCTGCAGACGCATTTGCTGTGCTGACTTTTCCAATTTCTACATCTGAGATTACCATCACTTTTGAGCATACAGCTCATTTTGAAAAACAGAATTTCATTCAGTCGTTGCTGTAGCTGTATGCCCCGAGGCCCTATGAGAAGGGGGGGATGGGGGGTGGGGGGGTGTTAATGAAATGAGTGAAAGGTGGTGTTATTTAAATCATCTCAACAGCATAACCTGAGACTTCTCTGTTGGTATCCAGACCTGCTTTCGTACCTCAGCCAGCCAACGCTTAATCATATCAAAAATCATTTCAAACTGATGTATATTGGCAAACGTAGTGTACATCACTTAATCCAATCAGCGTATCTTTTTCTTTGAAAAAAAATTAAAAATCATCTTAAACCTGTGCATAGTATGAAACAATAAACAGTTCTAAAATACTAACCCTTTAAAAAAAAAAAAAGTAGCTCTCTCTCACAAGAGCGTGTAGTGAAAAGCAAAATACAGCTGTATTTTCAGCGCCCTGCATCACCAGAAGTATCCACATCAATTGTCCAGTGCTTGACCAGACGTGGTCAACTAAAATGTGGCTTAATAGATAATGCTTTGTGCCCCCGGTCTTTTTAGCTGATCTCCAGCTGAGCATTGCTCTTGAACTTGCTGAAGTCTGAACTGGACAGATTCACTTTGTTCACTTGACAAATCACTTAACATGCACCTTTCCTGCTCCTGGATGTACCGCAGCAGTGGCTCATGGAACTCATTGCTGTTACAAATCAGACAGGCTTCTTCCTTGGCCATTTTTAAGTCATCTCTTAAGACCTATCTCTTCCACTTGGCTTTAGCCCATAAGATCTTTATTTTATTTTATTTTTAATTAATCTCAATTTTCCACCGATCTTTACCAAGACTTTATGTTTTTCCTATGTTGTTTTCTTTTTTCCCATTTATGTATTTTACCTTCATCCAAAGTATATTTTGTATACTGTATATGTTCAAGCCTTTGGTCAGTATTTGCTGAAAGTGCTTTATAAGTCAAGATGGCTTGGACTTCCTTATCGTGAAAGACCAGAGACAGGCTGCAAGGATTTTCTGAAAATTAACAGCTTAGGATACATGGTTTCTGAGATTTGTTTGTTAGTCTTTTGGGTAGAAAGATTGTTCACATAGCTATGGATGGATTTGCAAGATTCAGTCAAAGGACTGGATGTTACAATGAGAATGAAGGAGGAAGGTTTTGCAGAGTGTAGAGGAGGTCAAGCTTCAGCAGAGTCATCAGGTGGGCAGCCTGATTAGCCCACAACACCTCGTCAGCAACATCTGGCTTCCCAGATGTGGCCCCCTCTGCTCTGACCTCCTCTATATACTCTGCTTCTGCTGCTTTGGGGCCCAGGTGGGATCCCACCTTTTTATCCACAGCCAGTAAATCACTCTCAGCTGTCTCTGACAGCTCTTCGATTGTCCTTTCTTAAGGCCAGGATTCTGATCCTTACTCCCCCGAAGGAGCTCTGCTTTTGAACTGGCTACAGAGTCCCTGCACCCCACCTCCACTGCATGAACCTTCACCTTCCAGCCTGTGTCCTCTGCTTCAGCTGCTAGATTGTTGTACCAGAGCTTTTTTTATATACTCAAAGGCTGCAAACTCTGAGGGGACTGTCAGCTCAGTGATGTAGGTGTACTGGCACGAGTTGGATCAGAGGACCAGGTCTGGTCACAGGGTGATTGTTGTGCTCTCCGGAGGAAAAATGAGCCTCTGACCTAAATTTACTCCCATTTTCCAATTCCTGGCTGCAGTCAGTGATCCTGGAGCCTGATTTATGCTTCTAACTAGCAGAAAGACATGCAGGCAGCCCTGCATAGTCTTTGGCATTTAAACTTGTGCATTGTTGATGTTACAGACACAAACATTCTATTTGACTTAAAAATGAAGAAGAAATAGCAGCCTGAAATATGATGATTAAAAATAGCAAAACTACGAAGTGGACCAATCATATGGTGGTGGGTGGTTTGCCATTGGCTTGTCTGTTCCCAGGCGAATGGATATGTGTTGTTGGTGCAT
Source organism: Arrhamphus sclerolepis (assembly GCA_037176975.1). NCBI lineage: Eukaryota > Metazoa > Chordata > Actinopteri > Beloniformes > Hemiramphidae > Arrhamphus > Arrhamphus sclerolepis. The sequence continues at coordinate 11,357,479 of JBAMYA010000004.1, read as the reverse complement.
TAGCTGATTATTCAGATGTCAGGCAATGATGGATCGAAGAAGAAAACAGACCAAGGAAAATTTCATCAGAAGTTTAGCTTGTTCCAACTTAAATGTCTGACTGGTTCAATGTTGACTACACTTATGGTTTACAATGTTATGTGAGTGCATCATGGCTGCCATACATATTCTGCTCTTGTTTGGTGCATCAGTCAAGACAGTCCCCCAAAAGATGCTTGACATGTGAGATGCATGTACACAAACATACTGTAGGCCTACGTATATCCCAGATCTGCTCACGTCATGTCTCTTTTCAACCTTTTCATTTGATTGACATGAGATTCTTGCCTCTTGGTGTTGAAAAACGTGAACGTTATTCTTCCTTATACATCCTTTAATGAAACTATTATGTTCAAAATGTACAAAACAATGACACTGCACCTCCCATGTATTGGTTCGAAGTCCTTACAGACAATCACCCTTTTTACCATCCATCCATTAACTTCCACTTATCTGAATTTGGGTTGCAGGGGCAGAACTTTCAGCTCGCACCATTTTTCCATTTAGATGGTAAAACTCCATATCAAATTAACATTTATTTTTTTAATTTGCGTGGACAGATGAGTGACAGGAGAGGGGCGCTTCAGGGAGTCGGCAGGAAAAAACAGGGGGAACTGCAATGACTATGACATAACTTGCATCTTGAATGATACATCCTTACGTAGAACAGGAGGGTGAATCAGATGTAAAGATGGATCATGGTATGTAGTACTGTTTGGCTGTTTTTCCTCTTCCAGATTATGGGAGCCAACTCCATACACTTGCTCTCTTCTACAAATCACATTAGCAATGTCTTCCAACAGAGCAGCCACCCTTGCCCACATCTAATAAGCCCCGAAAAGGAAATGAGTATTTATAAAAACCTATAATAAGACACATACACACATACAAAGACACACAAAGCTTTTCCTGCTATATTTGGTTACCTCCCCCCTCCAACAACCCATTTTCTTTCCACTATATCAGGCTTGAATTGACTGGCAGTGTAAAAAACCTGTTAAATAGTACCTAAAAAAAGAGTCATATTTCTAAAAAATCCAGACTCTGAACCAAAAAAATGTCAAAGAAAAAAGATATAATATTTGAGAAATGACAGAATTTGAAAAATTATAAAACCTTCAAGAAAAAAAGCCTATTTTTGAAGCTATGTAAGCTATGATTTACAGTCAACAATATTTAAAATCAAGCAAAACCCTCTTGAAGCACACTTCATTGTGTCTTATGCCGGCAGCTGGCACATAAACTTCGTCGTGGTGTGCTGCCCTCTTTGGCCTCTTAATTCATATTTTCTTCATGTGACATCATGTTTCCAACCATGACTTATGCTTTAAGTCAGTATTCCTGAACCCAGGACCCACAGTCATGCTTGTTTTCTGTTTCTCTACTCAAATACCTGGTTGGATCGCCATCACCTGGTGATCAAGGTCTCCACAAATCTGTCAATGACCCACTAATCTGAGCCAGGTGTGTTCGAGCAAGGAAACAAGCAGCCTGCGCACCTAGATTGAAGAACATTGCTTGAATTTAAATGAACTTTAAAAAATCAACTCTGTTCTCATTAACCCTGTTGGCTTGAGCTACACTTGAATGAACACACATGCTAACCACTTCACACAGCTGTGAAATGTGAATGAAGAAATCTGTTTGAGCGTTCCACAGGAAATCTGAATGATATTGCCTTTTCTAAGCATAAGTGATGTGGTTGAGTTTTGCCTGCTAAAACTTCAGAAACTACCTTTTCTCTTACAGCAATTAAGTCATCTTCTTTACAGTATCTGCACTTCAATTCATTTTAATATTTAAACAGCTATTCAGTGACTTCTGAACCCACTAATGCAAGATTAGAGTAAACTTAATTAAATATTGATGGCCATAAATAAACATTTGAAGTCAGAGAGCCACAATGGTCGGCTGTAAATCAAGAGAGAGAGAAAAAAAAGACATGGTCTCAGTTGAAATGCCGTGCTTAGCTGAGAAAATGTTGAACTGGGAGGTCAAAAAAGGAGAAAAGATAAAGGACAAATGTGGGAGGGATGGAATAAGTTGAGAGGAAAGCAGAAAGAAATGAATAGATGTTGATTAAAAAAATATTTTAACTAAAAGATCAGATAAAGATAGCATTTTGTATTGCATTTATGGAAAACAAAAATACAGCCTCGTCTTTAATGGGAAAATAATTAATTTCGGTCTCTCAAGTATAAAGATAATAGATATTTTGATTCTGTTTAAAAAAAAAATCCATGTTTAAAAAAACATAGTAGTCTGACAACCTGCTGGCAGAAATCATGAGATGACAATCTATCGGCACGCCGTTGTTAAAGCAGAATATACTAATCACGTCTGTTTTGTCACCTTAATCATGTGTTATTTTACTCCCAGTGCCAACCATTTACAAGCGATAGCAAAGCAGACAATTGTGAGGATTGTGGAAAATGCTTTGTCAGATGGATATCAGTCCTATCGTCATGGAACTCCTTTCCCCTCCCTCTTCCTCACCACAGGAATCCACATTAAAGTTTCCCTGTCAGGTACCTAGTACACAGTGATATGTTGTTTGTGAGATTTATCGCTTAGCCAGAACATCCTGAACACTGAACATACAGAAATGAGTGTGAAAAATTTAACGTGTATAGCCTTCACCCTCAAAGTGCAACATGCATCGTGGATTAAGGTAGCATATGTTCTACGATGAGCATAAGTTGCTTTTATTGATGTTTTGAAGCTTTCAATCATGTCATGTGATCTTCACTTATTGTACAGTAGGTTCACAAGTCAAATCTTTTTCTTTGTCATTTATATTTAAGATGCGAATGTTATATATATACATATATGCAAAGACTCAAACAACTTCACTACAGTAATGCACTTGATTGAAAAAAACCTGAAAGTTAATATCTTGTATGACAGATTAAACCTTATCTATTCCCAGAACAAGACTATAATAAATGCTGCAGTTTTGACAAGGCTGTCGGCACCTCTGAAGTACCCACAGGTGTCCTTCGATGTCAGTGTTGTGTAACGCTGGCCACAGCAACGTTAGATGTAAAGAGAAGCAGTCCAGGAGTGTTTGTTGCTTGAAAGAGTGCCAGAGCCTGGATAAGGAGCCAGGAAGGGCGGCGACTGTTTAAGAACCTTTTACCCTGGAAATGAGTCTTTGAAGTTTCATTTCAGACCATTGTTTATACAGCTAGCCTCCCCTGAAAGCTACGGCTTGAGTCCTTTGTGAATTTGGTGAGTGACTGTTGCTTTTTGCTTGACATTGTTCTCGTTTAAAGAGTTTTCTTTCTCATGACTTTTCTTCAGGAGCTGACTGACTTTCCCGAGGTCTCGATGGAGGATGCAGAACAAAAAGATCCCCTTTTCATCACATCTTTACAGCTCCTTTGGTAGCAGCTGGTTTTAACGGGTGGAGTCAGCCACTCAGGTCTGCTCCACGCCCTCTTCTCTGGGACGTGTCTCTTTAGAAGCAGGTGTTGCAGCTTTGTGTTATGCAGCAAAAACAGCATGATATGAAGCTGAGTGGAAATACAGAAGGAGAAGCTAGATAATTCTCCTTTTAAGTTTCTTTGGCAAAAAAAATGCTTCTTTAGGGTAACCTGATCATTCAATGATATGCAATGTCAAATGAGTTAATTTGCAGCTTTAACGGAAACAGTGTTTGGTTACATTTATGGTTTAGTCTTTTTTTTTTTTTTTAGGGCAGATGTACTCAAAACCTTTCTGAATGTGTAGAAGACCTAACCGCAGGCCTCATATTCAAGCATCATTGAGCTACAGAGTGCCGTTCTGGCGACAGTTCGCGAGACAGAACACTTCTGCGGCATTAAAATATCACTTCATTTTTTTTTTAACCCACAGAATAATTTGGTTTCATCCTAAAAAGTCTGAAAGATGATATAGATAAAAAGTCCTTGAGAGGCTGTCCATGTGCTTGCTGTGACTGACAGTGAATCATTGATGGAGCATCAGACACATGATGAGAGCTGGATTTAGGACAAGGAGAGATAGACTTCAATGTAAAATGAGTCCAGAGTGAAGGCTGATTAGAAAAGAAGTTTTACATAGAAAACTGCACGACCTTCTGTCAGACAGGCCTGTGAATCATTCTGCTCCAAATAAACGGTAGTAGTTAGCAGTAGTTAAGGTCATGCTTATGCACATGCATATGTTTCTAGTTGCAATAGTATGCACATACATTAACTAAAAATCATAGATAGCTTTTGAAGTTATTCACCTTCATTCTGTTATATTACTGTAGATGTTTGCAGCCATAACATGTTATCAAAGTCGTCTCGCCTACGTACCAAACCATAATCAAAGGTTAACATGTACACACAGACAGCTACACACACAAACACGCACACACTTTTACAGAGATTTTTATACTTCAAGCTCATGAATTCATAAGACAGGGTGTATGCCAGGCAGAGATGACTAACATGACAGCCTCCTGACAGCTCCCGTACACAGGCAGTCTGCTCTGTGCTTTAGATATACAGTATATTTTGAAAGGTTTTCAAGAGCCACGGGGTGAGGAAGCTGAAACACCACATGAATAAACAGAAATCAAACACTCACCGGCTGAGGTTTTGGCACTTTGAGCAGGGAATATGGGAGGAAGGTGTCAAGAGGTATGGCAACAGGGTTTGACTAGGGGGCCACGACGGGCAGCAGCCGCTGTCAGAGCACCAGGTGGTGATGCGTGAACTGGGAGAAACTAGACGTGACGTCGCAGATTTTTGTGCTGGTGGCTGAAGAGGGCCACGGGCTGTGGGACACATTTTCAACACGAGTCCCTCTCACAGAGCTCTGGCCGACTTCACTCACAGACCCGATAACAGACATGCTCCTCTGAGTAGATGCAAAAACACACTTTTGATAAGATTTCACTGCAGTGCGTGGGAAAAACTCCGGAAAGATGCAAATGGGTAAGTTCTGATATTGTGAGGCAGAAGCTAAGTGTCTGACTGGTCTTGCCAGGTTTTCAAATATGAGGCCAGAGTTTGACGATCACAAAGCTGTGATCGTTGTCTCGACTGTACGTTTTGAATAACAACCTTACTGGGACTAAACTACTTTCCTATTCAGGTTATATTCCACCAGTCACCAAGCTGAAAAAAAAGGTTAAACTTTTAATGATGACGCTCACCCACTCAGATGCTGGCTTGTGTCACAGTCTTTCCCCTTTAATAATGGAGCAGGGAGTTTCTTTTATAGAGCCTTGCCTCGGTTATAAATAGCCTTTGGAGGTTCAACTGGTTGGTGCATAAGAGGATATCAAAGTCAGGTTGTGGCATATGCAGAAACCAAGTGAGTTGTTTTTCTAGATATACATTTGACAGTATATATAAGAAAATTTGAATTATACATTATGCATTGACAGCACTTAATTATGTAGTTCTGAAAAAAAATTAATTCCCCTTCATTTGCTTCCTGGTGGTGTGGTCCTCCCACCATCTCCACACATGTTAGTCCTTGCTCCTACTGCAACCTCTGAGTCAGAAAAAATAAAAAATAAAAAATTAAGCCAACACATTAATGCCAAAAAGCAAAAAGTGCAGCTTTGCACTTTTATATCTGGCTCCAAAAATTAGTGAATCCCTACAGACCTTGATGATAATTAGCAGCAGAACATATTCACTCCTTGGTTTGAAAAAAAAAAAAAGAAAAAGAGACTGGAGGGACTGGTCCAGTGAGGTTTGTTCTTTGTGGTTTGCTCGTGGCTCCAGAAACCAACAATGATGACATTCAAATGCCTCCCACAAAGTTTTGAAGGGATTCTCAACAGACTAATGAGTAACATCACAGCAGCCATCTTTAATACTCAGCCTGTATTTGTACCTGGAAGTGTGTTAGTAGTGCTAGTAAGCAGCTATTTTTCAAAAGCACCCCCCCACCACCACCACCACCACACCACACACACACACACGCACACACACACACACAGTTTTCACAAAACACATCCACTGTCTTACCACTCTGCGGCCAGCTTGTTGGTAATGTTTGCGCATGCAAGGAAGTCTATCCACAATTAAAAAGATCAGAATTTAATAATTTACAGGATGCTTGGCTGAATTAAAATTCCTCCTATCCCTCCAGTGTTTGAGGATTTTACTCTAGGTTGAGTTTTTACTTTTCTTTTAAACATGTGAGTTCATTAAATATGGTCCTTTAAGAAGTCATTACTGGCAAGCAAAAGCGTGTCAACCTCTTAGACGGAGCTCGTCCTCTGTACTTTATGAAATTTGCCACAATGTGTATATAGCCTATATATATATGTATCTATCTATCTATCTATCTATCTATCTATCTATCTATCTATCTATCTATCTATCTATATATATATATATATAT
>JBAMYA010000004.1:11337610-11350986 GCA_037176975.1 Arrhamphus sclerolepis | reverse complement strand
GCCCCTGTGGAGGCTTGAACCAGGAACCTTCTTGCTGTGAGGCAACAGTGCTAACCACTAAGCCACCGTGCTGCCTATAGAGGATGATCAAATACTATATACAGAATGCACTATACAAAAAAATAAGGATTACACGCTATATACATTGTGACAGAATTGGAAGTGTGGGTAAAGCTATTGCACAGACCTGTCTGTAGAGTGTAAAAAGATACAAATAAATGAGACCAGAGTACAGTGAAACTGTGGAGTTGTAGAGTCATGTAATAAGGTGTTGATGATGTTGTTGCTGATAACTTTTCAAATATATTTAGTAGATCTATAAACCATGTCAGCCTCATTCTGTTTGTGTTTCAGACATCCGTGAGCTCATCCAGGTGGACGATGTCATGGAAGATGACTCTCTCAGATTTGGCCCGAATGGAGGTCTGGTGTTCTGCATGGAGTACTTTGCCAACAACTTTGACTGGCTGGAGGAAAGCCTGGGTCATGTTGAAGATGACTACATATTATTTGACTGCCCGGGTAAATGTCCTACTGGTGACAGCCAATTCATGCTCGGGATTCAAGATGTCTGCAGAAATTCGTTCAGTTCCTTTTTGATTTATATCGGCGCTGCAGATGTCGCAGTGTTTTAGTTTTACAATTGGATCTGTTTTGATCCATCGTGACTTGTGACTGTTTTGACCGAGGGCTGCTCTTTCCAGGTCAGATTGAACTTTACACACACCTCCCTGTGATGCGGCAGCTGGTGGAGCAGCTCCAGCAGTGGGAGTTTCGGGTTTGCGGGGTCTTTTTGGTAGACTCACAGTTCATGGTGGAGTCTTTTAAGGTAACCATCTCTACCATGTTGCGTCTCCCAAAGCAATTTTGGACTGCAGTGCGCTCACTTCTCACTTGTCTCTAACTGCAGTTTATTTCAGGAGTCATGGCTGCTCTGAGTGCCATGGTGTCATTAGAAATACCTCAAGTAAACATCATGACAAAAATGGACCTGCTTAGTCCCAAAGCCAAAAAGGAAATTGAAAAGTAAGTTTTTGTTTGTTTTTCATGTCTTCGCATGCAGGGATCTTTCTGGCTGAAAAAAATTAGTGGCATTTTGCAACCATTATTGTAGGCAGTGCAGCTACATTTCACAAAATAATATGGCCCCTCTTTATTATCACTATCATATGTCTTCACAAAACGCCATAATTGTCTGAGAATTATGTGTGTGTGAGTAGCCATCTAAACAACATCAGGTGGTAACTGCTGAGCAGGCTGTCATCTTAGGTTTGAGCAGTGATCACTGAAATGGTCATCTCACTTTGCCTCACAGGTTGAAAAAATTCAAATTCTTCTTTCTGACATAAAACACTCTCATAGTTTAATTTAATAAAACGAAATAGAATATTTAATATGATTCTTGATGTGAAAAGTCTCCTAAACTTTTGATTGACTGTGTTTGTTTTATTCTAACTATACAAAGACTGGAGTTCTGAGAGGTCTAAACTGGAGGTATTCTGTTTTCCCAAAACTTTGTTGAAGAGGCAAGTCTGAATTCTTTCCTTTGCAAGAAAGTTTAAAAAATGTTTGGTTTTCTATTTTTGCAAGGTACCTGGACCCAGACATGTACTCAATGATGGAAGATAACTCTGATACTATCAGAAGCACAAAGTTCAAGAAGCTAACCAAAGCTATCTGTGAGCTTGTAAGTGAATACTTAGTGGTATGTGATTTTAATTTGGGATAGAATGATTGAATTTTCTAACATAAAAGTCTTTCTCTTTGACTGTCCAGATAGATGACTACAGTATGGTAAGATTCCTGCCTTTTGACCGTACAGATGAGGAAGGTATTAACATAGTTCTGCAGCACATCGACTTCTCCATACAGTACGGAGAAGACCTGGAGGTCAAGGAGCCTAAGGTGAAGAAATGCATAGGCAAAGACATCTCAATACATCTAGACAAAATTGTGATATACATTTTTTTCATAAAATATTTTCTACTATTCCTTCATCCACAGGACGTTGAAGAGGAGCCATCTAACCTGAATTATGATGAGATATTTCAAGACCCAGTCAACAGCTGAAACTAATGTGAACCTGGGGAAGAACAGTTTGTCTATGAAGTTCAGCTGGAGCGTTGCATTTGGCTGCATGGTTGTTGAGGAATAGACTTGTGGAGAAAAAAAAAAAAGAAATGTACTTCTTTTATGTTGAAAAGGTTTTTTTTTCTGATTAGCATAATAAAAAATTATCTCTGTTAATTTTAGAATTATGTAGAAGTTTAAATACTTACTGCTAAATGTATTTATTATTGTTATATATTTTTTTAATAAAGTATTTTATAAAATGACCAACTTGCCAGTTTTGTTTTTAAATGAGAAATGGCACAACAGCGCCCTCTGGTGTCTGCTACGTCTCATGACATGTGACCACTTCCTGTAAAGCTGAAGGGTGGTTCAGGCGGAAGCGGTGCTCGTACATTTCAGTCGCTGAGCAGTTGGATTGATAACTTTCATTCAACATGCCGGTGAGTAGACGATACGCAATTTCGACTAATGCTACCAATTATACCGGTTTAAGCAAAACTTGCACCAAACCTCATTAAGTGACAAAGGGCAAGTGGACGTTAGCTGCGATGACGAATCATTAGCATCAATGGCTAGCCACGTTAGCGCTTAACTAACGCTGTTTGACGCTAGAAATAACACATTTTCTCGCTACTTGTACGGATATGTATATACTTTTTTTTTTATAGTCTTACTAACGTGTATTTTGAGCACGACAGCAAAGCGTTATACCAGGAATGATTGCAGCAGCGGCATCCCTGCTGCTAAGTGACAGAAATAAACCCGATAAAAGACGACTGACAGAAAACCGTGTTTCTTCTCTGTCTTTTTTAGGCGTATCACTCAAGCCTGATGATCCCCGAGACCAGGCTGGTGGGGAACATGGCTTTGCTCCCCCTCAAAACCCAGTTTAAGGGACCTGCCAGGGGAGACGGTAAGGATTTATGTTTTTTGTTTTTTATTAATTCATTTTTGTATTTATCTCGTTACCAGATACGATCACTTCTTAGTGACAGATTTTCTTTCACTAAGTTTTGTGCAGACTACCACACTGTTATGATTCAGTTCCTGATACATGAATTGGATTCACTTCCTTATATGGCCTGAAGTCATCAAGTTTGGTGGCATGTTTAAGTTTGAACACTTAGTGTTGTGTAAAAAAACAAACAAACAAAAAACACTCTTGTACAACTTAATGACTATACGGTAGTTGACCTGTATCCCAACATATCTGATTTCTCAACTCAAAATCATGATCTGTGTCCCCCAGAAATGTGCATCACAAAAACAGGAAATACCACTGACAACTTGAACTTACTTTTTTTTTTTTTTAACTCTTCCTTTTTTAAACAGGCATAGATTCTGATATCATTGATGAGGCGATTTACTACTTCAAGGCAAATGTCTTCTTTAAGAACTATGAAATCAAGGTAAGAAATCTAATGTAGAGAGGAAGTTGAACATAAGTGTTCATGAACTTTTCAATCCCCAGATGTGATCTGTAAGGTTATCTTGAGGCTAAAAAATAATGGAAGGATTTCTGGAGAGAAAAAAAGAAAACTATTTTATCCAATAAATAGAATCCAGAAAAAAAAGTCATATGAAGAAGTAAAAAGTGTGTACCTCATTAGTGCACTTGATTTTTGTATATTTCCTCTTCCTGATCTCCCTCTCTTTTAGCAGCAGTATACTTTGTTCCTCCACATGCCCCAGCTTGCATCTTCTCATTTCTCTTAGCAGTGCAATCCTGTCATAGTTTTGCCAGGTTTTGAATACACCAACTTTTCAGAATTACCTGAAGCTCTGAAAACCAAGGTTACAGTAGTACTCTGAAAAAAAACAAAACAAGCATTTTCTTTCTTTTTTTTGTTTGTACTTTTCTCCCAGAATGAAGCAGACAGGACGCTGATCTATGTCACACTCTACATTTCTGAATGCCTGAAGAGGTTACAGAAGGTAAATGTAACTTCTGTTGTATTTTTAAACTGTGAATATATGCTCCATGAAGAAAACTACAATCTGTTAAAAGTTGTTTTTTCTTTTCTTTCAAAGGCCCAAAAGATGGGGTTTAGAGTAATTTATTTATTTTATTACATTTTTTTTTTATTTTGGTGCATGCAATAATTAGGAAATATTTGCTTTAATACTCCTCCTTTATTTACAAGAAATTTGGTGCTAATTAAACGGATGCTTCAACACTGTATGGGCGTATTTATTCCTCTGCAGTGCAGCTCCAGGAGCCAGGGAGAGAAGGAGATGTACACGCTGGGCATCACAAACTTTCCTATCCCTGGAGAACCTGGCTTCCCCCTCAATGCTATGTATGTTAAGCCTGCAAACAAGCAGGAAGAAGGTGAGAATCAGCGCTACACACAAGCTTGTATGTCTACCTGAAGAGGTTTAGTAAGAATAAAGGGAATTAAAAAATGAAAAAAAGAAATCAAGGAAGGCTGCTGCTTTGTCATCTCACCGCATTGAAACATAGAGAGTGTTCAGGCTTGGTATTGTCATGTTCTGAGTGACTGGATCTCAGTTACCTGGAATTGGGAATGAAAGAGGTTGTATCACACTTTTAGCTGAGCACAGGCATGTCTGCTGCTGTTTCTGTATACCTTTCAGTTAGCCATTTTACACAGACAATATCTTTTTACAAACAGTTCTGTAAGCTCAGTTATTCAGTAGACAGACATCTTAATTTATTAGATGTCTCAGCATTCTAAGAACAAATTAGTTTTTTCCTCTAATTTTCAGGTTGAAAAATTAAAAACTGCAGTCTGGAGAAAAGGCTTGGAAGACAACAGATACACACAAACACTAACTTCATTGTCTATTTTGATCAAAGGGTTGTGTATGCCATGTAAAATGCAAAGTGCTTTTCACGCTTGAACGCTTCATGGATGGTCTTGCTAAATCATGAGAAAACAGATCGGAGGAGCAGAAATCTGCATAGGTTGCCAAACATTCACAAAAGGCCCCTCAAAAAGCAGCTCACAGGACCAACAGGACAGACTGGACTTCACCTACTGCCAGATTGTCCCTTCTTAAATCATCGAAAAAAAAAAAAAAAATCAAGAGCTCTCTGTGTGAATCCTCAACCAGACTCTGTCCTCAATGCACCTTTAATTTGTTCACACTTGTATTTAGTCATCCACTTGTCATCAGATCACACAGATGTTACGAAAAGGTCTTCATGGAAATCTGTTTCATGTGCCGCCAATTTCATTAACGTTTTTACATGTCAACAGACTCTCAGAAGTAATATCAAGTCTAGTACTGCTCATTTTTGAGTGCCAAGATTTCAGGGGCAGATAAGGACTTTTTTTTTGTGCTTGTGTGTATAAACCTGAATTTTCAGCTGTGTTGTCGACTGAAGACAGTAAATCCGCATCTGGATATAAGATCCTTTAACAGTGAATTAAAAGAATAGAATTTAAGTCATTCCCAAAGACGACCATAAATGAATATTCTAATGTTATTTTATGTGCTTGTGATATTTGTTAAATGTCTTTCAGAGACTATGAGGGCATACCTGCAGCAGATCCGCCAGGAGACAGGCTTGAGGCTTTGTGATCGTGTGTTTGATCCTCAAACAGATAAACCCAGCAAGGTGAGTCTGTCCAAAAATAACAGTACTTAAAGACCAATGTTGGACTGAACCGGCTACATCGAACATGTAAAGTTAAATGTCAGTTGCTTCCAACCTTTCTCTCGTGGATTTTGCTATAAGAAGTAGCTGAGTTTTCGGCTTGTCTTAACAGCAGTTCGTCTCTTTCAGTGGTGGGTGTGCTTTGTCAAGAAGCAGTTCATGAACAAAAGTCTGTCTGCTCCTGGACAGTGAACCAAAAGGGACCCAACAGTGTTCTGTACGTGCAAGGCAGGTGGATGGATTTTTGGAGGCGGGAAAGATGGGTCTGCTCTTCTGTTAAAGATTTTATACTCTGAGTTCAAGGATATTTTGTCACTTGTCTGGATGTTGATTAATTGAGCTGGTGCTTAATTCAATAAAGAAATTGTAAAGATTGAAAGCGATGCATTATTTTTTCACGTATATTGAACAATACATTGAAACAATTTGCAAAGGTCCAGGCTTAAGAAGAACTGTGAATGTAAGATTATATGCCTAACCTGTTGTACAATGTACTCGTAAAAACACTTCACTACGCCTTTCAATGTCCACACTTAATTTTATTAACCAATTTCACACCAACACGTACTGGAAAAGTCAATGCAACTGCATAGATTATATTCAAATACTGAAGCTACTTATGTGTGTGTGTACACATATGCACACACATACATACATACATAAAAACATTTAACCTTTTCAATCAATTTCATTCAAATTATATAGCTACACTTAAAAACAAAAGAATTCATGGATGACAAAGTGCTGAACTCCTACAACACATTTCCTCTCTTGTTCTCTACATGTACAATGAACACTATGTCCAAACATTTCTTTGGTTTGACCACAAATACTTTCAGATGTATTCTTGATTCAGTGAGTTTCCTTTTTGTGGGTGTCAAGACTGAATTACCAGTGAGGGACAGAGCACTAAAGATGCACAGGAAGCAGGTGTTTAACATTAAATGACAGCAAATACTCCAATTGCATAGTAGGTGACAAAAGTGTAGACTTGGCTCAGTATGGCAAAAATATCTAAATAAAAATGCATCTAGACACCCTAGGTCTGAATAAATAAACTAATTTAGAAAATAGATCATTTAAAAGGAAATAGTTTTATCTAAACATTTGACAAATATGTACATAAAACAAGTGTATTGTGCCAGATAATTCGCTGTCCTATGAGTGTAGTGCTGATTGCCCAGGCCTGTGTTCAGCCCTTCAATCAGCCCAGTGCAGTTTTGGCAGCATGAAAGTTGCTTCAGTTGAATATTAAGAAATAACTGTTGGAACTACAAGATTAAAAAGTAAGACTTTTTTTTCCTGTAAAACAGCCAATGGTATGAAAATAGTGATTAAAAAAAAAAAAAAAAAATCCTGTATTTCTTCTTGAGAGATGTAAAGTTTTGCCACCTCACTGAAGAACAACCAGATGCTCCATCCAACATGTAGTTCCAACCTGAATCAGAACAAACATTTCAGTTTAGTTATTCAGTGTGGCTCTGAACTACTGCGGTTGTCTTTTGATGAAGAAAATTAGCTCTTAGTCTGCATCAGCATCTTCCTGGGTGACAGATATTCCCCCCAACATTTTCACTGTCAGGGACCGCATCATGATGGGCGTTTGCACTCACTGTGATGATGGCAGCGAGATCTTAGTCAAAAGCCATTTCTTGACTTTTCCGCACACAGCGTGCCACCTTTTTCTTAAAAACTCCTTTGGGATCTTCCCTCCACTCTTTCTGCAAGAAACAGCAAACAATTTTAACCCTACGTAGAAAACTGAGATTCGGTCTCGGCTGGCTGTGACTTGTCCCCAAAGCTACATCATCTCTCAGCCCTTGTGTTTAAACAGTTTTCTTGTTATAACCAAACTGCATCGATGGTCGTGACATTTTTGTAACTTCAGAAACATTTGACTCTTATTTTAACCTCTTTAAAGACAAATTAAGAATGAAATGCCACCTCTAAAATTCTTTACTTCTAACGCAGCCTAATAAAGTGTATCAAAAACAAAAGCCTCATCATTCTTTTGACTGACAACAGGCACTTACAGCTGCATCCACATTGGCTGGAGAATCTCCGTTGGGGTCTGCCAGCATGGATATGACACTGATCATGATGGTCTCCACTGTGTGAATTGGTAGCCAGCGCTCCTCAGGCTTCTCATAGCCATACTTGTCCTCACCAGGTTCATGCAGGATGGAAATGCAAACGTCACCATTTTTTGCCACTGGTGGAAAGGAAATCAAGAGCATACAGAGATTGCCACGAGAAATATCACTTAAAGTAAAAAAAAACATATACATACATACACACATTTATATATATATATATATATATATACACACACATATACACACACACACACACATATATATTTTTTCAAGCAACTGACAACTAAAAATTACTCATAGCTAAAATTACCTTGGACTGCCTGTGGAGGCCCTATCCACATCATCCACAGACATGAAATTATATTTTTCAGCCTTGATGGAGGCATAAAATAGCTAATTTATCAAAGTTCTACTGTTCCTCGTGCTAACATTATTATTGCAAACACGTTCCAAACTTGTCATAACATGAATAAAATCTACGTAACCAATTTTCCCCAAATTACACGAGTGATATCAGAATCAATTTCTAGTAAACATAACCTTTTTTTTAATAACAGAAATTCTTTTCTTTGAAATTAGCATTATTAGCATAAGACACACTGATCATACCTTCAGAGATTAGTAAAATATATAGTTTTGCTTGAAAGTTTGTGAACCCTTAAGAATAATTTACATTTAATCAGAATACACTTATATACATATCCTGATCTCTTCATATTTTTCTGTAGAATTCAATTGTATTTTAAATTTTATTTATGTAGCATCTATCATGACACGAGCCCAAACCAAGAGACGACCTGCACCACTGTAGTCTGTTGCATGAAGCCAACACCGTAGGTTTAGTGGACACAACCAGCCTCCAACTTCCATTTTCAACAGGATTTATGTCAAAATTAACTCTGCTACATACAACACACTGCATGATGATACCAGGTCCACATTCTCATTCACCCCATGGGGATAAATAGTTTTTCTGAATCTGAATCAACTGACAGGTGAGGAAAAACAACAGAGTGGTCTGTTACCATTACTGTGGATTAACTACCAGTTGAGAACCTTTTCAACACGAAACACTTGCTTTCATAATTAAAATATCTCCTCATGTCCACCTTTGTCTTAGCTGCCATCTCCATGGACAAAGACACAACTGAGAATCACACTTTTGCTTGGCAGTTGCCAAAGTTGATGGTGCATTTTTTTTTTCTTGACCAACATTCTAGGTAGGGACAATTATTCAGCAGTTACAGGGACCCCACCCCTCCAACCAATATTCTGTGCCCTTGTACAAAGCCTTTTTGTTGAAACGCAAGTTTTAGCTTTCTCTAAACATTACACTTCAAATTTCAGATAACTTTCATAAACAGTTGTCATTTTGTGATCACTGGATGGTGGATGTCTCTTAAATGGGCCAAGAAACACTTCCAAAAAAAACCCAAAACCCCCAAAAAACCCCAACCCAAATGTGTTGTGAGGTTAAAACAGATGTCTGATCCAAACATTAAAAACAAGGCACCAACTTCCACTGACACCACTTCACTAAGAAAATCAACTTTCTCCCTCATTACTCAAGCTGAATTACTTTCCTCAAGAAAAAAAAAGTAATATGCTCAGCTGGGTTACCTGTGCACTTTCAGGCCTTTAATGTAAATCTAATGATGTTGTAGGTCATAATAATGAAAAACAAAAAAGCTTAAGAGTTCACAAACTTCCAGGTGCCTGTAGAGTGGTCAGGGAGGATTTTCTAACCGTTTGGATGCCAGATTTCTGTGATGAACCTCATCTTGGGGGGCCTCAGAGGATAGTCCCGGGGAAAGGTTAAGCGGGCTTTGAAAAAACCTCCTTCACTGCAAATGGGAAAGAAGTTATTGTTAGACGCACAAAGGAGATTAATGCAACACTCCCCAACTAATGAAGTTCCGCAGGTGCATAGCAATTTAAAATAAAATAAAAATCTCACTCACAATAACGTGTCTTGGGGTCCAATAATGACCACTTCCCACTGATAGATGTCATCATCATCTACAAGACCAGCAGAGAATCCTTCCACAGGGTTCTTGTGAAGCTCTGAAACGGGGAAAAGTGTTAAAATCACTTAAACTCTAGAGTTGAGTTTGGATAACTTTAACTGATAACGTAAACCAAGACAAAAGAAGTACATAATTAATCTTAAGTTTTCTAACAGTACTCTTTAAGCAAGCCTTAAAGCTGTACCGTCGCATGGTACTTTAGCTAACAACTGTCTGAAAGACATTTACACATGTGCGTTTACACTTTCCTGTCAAGTTGATTTGAGTGAAGAAGAAGAAGAAAAAAAAAACGTAACCGGTTAAACAAACAGTTAAACAGCTGAATGATAAAGACACTGCTGCTCGTCTGTGACTGACGATAGCAAAACTAGTAAACACAGTAGCAACAGTCAGCTAACAAATTTACCTGCTAATTGTTTACGCAACAACAATGAAGACTGCTCCGTCATTTTGAGGTTATAATGTCGTTAACTCGAGGTTACCTAACGCCAACTAACCGACTGTTTGTGGGTTAACGTAAACGAAAGCATACAGACTCGACGTCCACGTTTTCTCCTCCGACTCTGTCCGACAACACAGGCTATGTGCGGAATAGCTCCGGATCATTACTTCCCTCAGTTTAACCTCTCAGGAAAACCGTACTTCAAATGGATTTTTCGTCCTTAATGAGGTACAACAGTTGAAAGAAGTTCTAGCCTTTACTTGAGGTATACCACTGTTAATTCTGAAAAAAACAAACAAATAAACGTCAATGTATTTTGAAACAGCCAGAGAGACGGGCTGCCTTTAAGGCAACTTCCAGGGTATATAAACTCTAAACTGCTTTGCTCTTGTTTATGTTACTTTATCAGTACCCTTCCGATAATGACCCATAGAAGGCCAACAACGTGTTTGACAAGGCAGAGTGTCATTTCTCAGGGAATTTTTTTCTCTTGACATTAGTCTACACACACACACACACACACACGTGTGTGTACGTATGTATGTATGTATGTATGTATCTATGCATATGTATATATGTACACACACACACACACTATATTGCCAAGGTATTCTCTCACCCATCCAAATAATCAAAATCAGGTGTTCCAATCACTTCCATGGCGCCTTCCTTCCTTTTGCAACTATAACAGCTTCAACTCTTCTGGGAAGGTTGTTCACAAGGTTTAGGAGTGTGTTTATAGGAATTTTTGACCATTCTTCCAGAAGCACAGTTGTGAGGTCACACACTGCTGATGGACCAGAAGCCTGGCTCCCAATCTCCACTCTAATTCATCCCAAAGGTGTTCTATCGTGTTGAGGTCAGGTCTCTGTGCAGGTCAAGTTCATCCACACCAAACAGTCTCATCCATGTTTTTATGTAGCTTGCTTTGTGCACAGTCATGTTGAAAGAGGAAGGGGCCATCTCCAAACTGTTCCCACAAAGTATGGAGCAAGGAATTGTCCAAAATCTCTATGCTGAAGCATTCAGAGTTTCTTTCACTGACTGGAACCAAGGGGCCAGGCCCAGCTCCTGAAAAACAACCCCACACCATAATCCCCCCTCTCACACACACACACAACTTTACATTTGGCACAATACAGTCAGATAAGGACTGTTTCTTCAGGCAACCGCCAAACTGAGAGTTGTCCATCAGATTGCCAGATGGAGAAGCACCAATCATCACTCCAGAGAATGCGTCTCCGCTGCTCTAGAGTCCAGTGGCGGCGTTCTTTACACCACTGCATCTGTCACTTTGCATTACACTTGGTGATGTATGACTTGGATACAGCTGCTCAGCCATGGAAACCCATTCCATGAAGCTCTCTACACACTGTTATTGAGCTAATCTGAAGACCACATGAAGTTTGGAGTCTGTAGTGTCTGGCTGCAGAAAGTTGGTGACCTCTGCACACTATGCACCTCAGCATCCGCTGACCCCGCTGTCAGTTTACGTGGCCTACCACTTTATGGCTGACTTGCTGTCGTTCCCAGTCACTTCCACTTTGTTATAATACCACTGACAGTTGACTGTGCAATATTTAGGAGCACGGAAATTTCACAAATGGACTTATTGCTCAGGCGGCATCCTATCACAGTACCACGCTGGAACTCACTGAGCTCCTGAGAGTGAGCCATTCTTTCAGAAATGTTTGTTCAGTCTGCATGCCTAGGTGTGGGATTTTATACACCTGTGGCCACGGAATTGATTGGAACACCTGATTGTGATTATTTGCTTGGGTGCGTGAATACTTTTTTGTTGTTGTTGTTTTTGTTTGCTTTTTAAATGCAGTATACCTGTTGTCCATGTTGCTGGAGTTTCTCTTTCGGTTACAGTGTGTCTTTTACGATCATATTACACAGCTCAGGAAAGTGGAAATTCCTACCAAATCATTGTCTTTGTGATGTGTGTGTTTTTTGTTTTTGCAGTTGTGTGTATTGGGGTGTTGTCACAGAGAGCTGCACCACAGTTGAACATTTTTTAACTTCATCACACTGCACAGATCACATGCATGCACATAGAAATTAAAGTGTTCCAGAGCGGAGAGCAGCACCCTTTGTTCTTTTGAAGGTAGTTGTTATAAAAATGTGATAGTACTTGTTGGAAAATATACAGTCACTCAAAGGTAGTATAAAGACTTACTTTCATTACGTTAGGTTTAGAGTTTGGGTTAATAAAAGTGAAGTCTGGCATGTGTGTGTGCGTGTGTGTGTAAAGGAGAGATGGAGTCTTTGCAGCCAACTACTTAATTTTATCAAGCCCAATTTCATCTGACTATAAAAACAGCTTGTGACTTTTATGATTTCACTTAATATGTAACTTCATTAATCTCATGGGCAGTTACATGAAGGTGTGTGTTTTTATTTAGTATATGTCCTTCTTTTAATGGTTTAGGAAAAGAGTTTATGATGCTGAGTAGCCTATGCTTCACTTATGCTGAAGAAACAAAGAAATGGTCCTCTCCTCCCTCACACTTTGCTATTGAATTCCATTTTTTTTGATTCCTTAGATTAATTTCAAACGTACATGCTCTCGTTTTAGAAGTGGTTACAGCAGTTGTGTTTTTAAGGACACAAACATCAGCCTCTCAGTCTGCTTCTGGTAAATATGATATAGATCCTGATTCCCTAAATATGTCCTTGTGTACTTAAATGGCCCTTCAGTTGTGCAGTACATCATTTCCACACTGGTCGCATCTATCCGCCATATTTTACTTTTCACTGCTTCCCTTATTTCCTAACACATTTGTAGATATAGTAATGGTAGATATTGTAGCCTGTCCAGCTTGTAAATGTTTACTATCCTCTCCATAATCGTAAACATTACAGCTGTCTTTCCAACTGGCCTGCATAGACCAACAATCTTTTCTGGTTTCAAATAGAAAAATTGTGCTATTCATCTAGTCGGCCCCTGAATTAAAAGATTCAACTTTGTCAGTTTAATAATCAATGTAATTTGCCACCCACCCATCCACACAATAATAGGAATATCTCTATCTACCTACCTACCTACCTACCTACCTACCTACCTACCTACCTACCTATCTATCTATCTATCTATCTATCTATCTATC
>JBAMYA010000004.1:11321229-11337510 GCA_037176975.1 Arrhamphus sclerolepis | reverse complement strand
GTCACCAGCCCAGCTGTAGCCAATTGGGAAAACGATCCATCTACCTGTTTCCTGAAAGAAAAGACAGAGACCCCTAGCGGACTGGGGGGCCTGTCACAATATTCTGGCACTTTCCTGTCATTTGAAGTCCAATGTCTTGATACTCATTTGATTTGTAATGACTGATGTATAATGCACCCTATAGATACGGTAGAATGATCGATTTGATATGAAGACTGAAGATTTCTGATGCAGTTGACGCTTCTTCCTGTTCCACAATTAAACAACACAAGCTTAGTTAGGATCAACAAGTGGATAAAATAGGTCTTTCTTTTAATATCCACTTACATTACTGCCATTAAACTGGATTGTTAGTATTCCATGTATATTGTCGGGCGGTTGAATGCTTCTACCAGAACAGCACTTGTTTTCTACTCCATCTGCCATGTGATACGATTGGATCATTGCTCCTTAAAGAATCAAGGCAGGCTTGTGATCAAAGACAGATTTGTTTTTAATGTGTCCTCTTTGCATTCGGTGATTCTTTGCCTTTACCATCCTTTCACTGTGCTTTGAGGTGAGGGCAAAATAAAGGCAATTGCTGCAATTTTATCCCTCTTGGCTCAATGGCAAACTGGCCTTTTATCAAACAGGAGCCTCATTTATCAACCCAAAGAAGGGTATTGAAATTGCCCCACTGGCTACAAATCAGGCCGATGGATCAGCCTTTATCTCATCACTCTGTAGTAGCTGGAAGGGGAGGATCCAGGCCTTTTAAGAGTCTGTCCTGCCTTGCCTTACTGATGGATGTGGCCTTCTTGACCTCTCAGTGACCACGACCAGCTGGAAAAGGTCCAATCCTGTACTTAACCTAAATCAGCAATGGCCCATGTGCAGCTTCAAAACTTTGATTTTGTATTTGGATTCTTCTGGTTCTGACACACTGTCTGTTTTTTCTTCTTCAAATTGAAGCTCTTCTGTTTGCTATGACTTGTTGGACCTCTTCATCTTATCCTGTCTTTTTCCTCTTTCTCCAATGACACATACACGTACGCACAATTTTTTTTGAACTCTTTCCGCTCACTACCCACATTCATTTTTTGTAGTCAATCAATGCAAATAGAGGCAGACTGTAATGAAGGACAAGACAAATGGAGGCTGTATTGTTTGCTGTGCCTCTGCCTTTTAGATATTATTCCTCCTGCCATGATTGATGGAAAGCTATATTCAGGTAATACTTTATTCGTACCAAAGTCTACACGAACAGCTATCCATAAAGGTAAAATATCTTGACTGGCTGGCTCTCTGGCATAACTCAAATTCATATGTCTGTCAATATGTATAACATAACGTTTTACCAGGAGTAAAAAGCCATAAAAAAGTAAGAAAAAAGAATCACCAGGTTTTGATGGGTCATATGGGCAAACTGATGAAACAGGATGATTAGTTTGAGTTTTGACGTGTCTTTCACTGGCACCGTTCCTTTGCACATCTTCTCTGATCAATTATGTGGTTTCTGGGTTTTACTCAAAGTGCATCAACAATTTAACACTCTTTTTAATTATCTTTTAAGTGCTTTGCGTTCTTTTGATTTGATTTAGTCACACTGATATTAATCAGTTCTCATATTATTCATACTCAGCTGAAGACAGGCATACTATCTTCACATTGAGGTTCTTTGGCACAGACCTGCTCGTGTGGAGACACAACATTGGACACTCGTGCATCATATTTAAGGTCAATCTTGGCTTCTTTTAACCATCATCTTAAACATTAATGATTACACTGCACAGAGAAAAGATGGCACTGTTCTGATGCCACCTGAGGAAAAGTGCATTGCAATTCTTTTGACAGCTTTCCATGGCATTTCCTCAACATTACCCTTGACATCCATTACGTGGGAGGCCTTTATTGCTACTTGTGAATTCCTGGAAACATTGTATTTCCTAAAGTGATCCCTCATATCTTGTCATACAGAAGCAATTTTGATTGGGTAAGAAACAAACAGCCAAGCTGTGAAGAAAACCACAATTTTAGAACAATTTTGTTACATTCATTTTGAGGTATGACAAAAAGCAAAATTTTGACAACTAGAGACTAGATATGTTGTTTACAAAACATTAACGTTGACTGATATTTATATAAATAATTTTATGATTAACATTTTCTTCTTTCTAATTCTTTTGGTTTACGAAATAATGCCACTAGTGTGATATTTTGTGAGTCTCACTAGACTTTGTTTAGACAATATACAAGCTGCTGCCTGATTCATAAGTTCGGGTAGTTAGCTACCTTCAGACGTTGCTTAAGAAGTTCAAATAATTTCACCTGTATGCAGTCTAAATACCACCTGATCTCCATATGTGCACAATTATTGTAAAAACTCTCAGCAAGGGGCCCAAAAAACTAAGCAGATAATGGAGATTCTCCAAAAGCTCTCCAGACCAATCAGGACAAAGTTATAGAGAAATGGTAAAGGTTAGACTAGGGTGCAGTTATAATTAAAATATTGTAAAGTCTAATTATCCCTCAGGGCACCGTTAAATTCATCATTAGAAAAAGGAACAAGTTCGGTACCACAGAAAAACTGCTAAGAAAGGACAGCCCACCAAGACTCATGAGCCTGGGAACAAGGGAATTAATCAGCGAGATAACAGAGGCCAAAGGTAGTACTGAAGGAGCTGCACGGCTCCACAGCAAAGATTGGAGGGGCTGGGGAAGTGCTCAGGGGGCAAAGAAAAAAAAATCAGTTCCAATAAATGGAGTTAGTCAGCTCAGATAGGACTACAAGTTAACTGCTTTTTTGCCGCAAAGTAAATGTTTGGTTAATATCTATTCAGCTCAAAAACATCATCCCCTAAGTGAAGCATAATGGTGGCAGCTTCATGCTATGGGGAAAACTGTTTCAGTCTTCTAGAATTTAGCCATAAATCATAGATGGGACATAAATGGAGGACATGATACACATTACACACTGAGGAACTGATGAAGACAAGAAGTACATGGAGTAATAAACAAACAAACAAATATATGTGTACATATATGTAAATATAAATTATATATATGTATATATGTATATATATATCTATATACATATGGGGTGGTTTGCATTTTTATACTGCAGTAAAAAGCAACAAATTAATAGTATTCCAGCCGCCACAGCACAGCGCTCTTGCCAATTAAATCGTAGGAGGCGGGTCAATTGCTGCTCAAATTCGTCTATGATCACAACTCGCATTACAGGAAAATGGGATAAAAAAAAAAAAAATACTAATAGCGGTGTTTGTGGTCACAGAGACACATTTTAGAAATAAGGAAGTGTGAGAGTGGGTGAATCTGGTATCGCAAGTGACGGTACGTAGTGTGATGATTGATGCTGCGACCAGGCCTAGTGGTGATAGATATAGCAATTCCGAGCAACAGTAACATCAAGACAAAGGAACACGAAAAGCTCCAGAAATACTAAGGGTTGAAAGAGGAGACAGAGAAGATCTGGCTAGTGGAGGTTACAGCTCTTGGGGCTGTAACCTCCAAACTGGGAGAGTGGCTCAGTCTGGATAAGAATTGGTGATGTGATTTAAAGAATACTGTAGACCAACAGAATCCATCCTGGTTGGAGAAGCTGTAATAATTATAAGGGATGAGCAAAGAAAAAAGCTCAGTGGTGAGATGAGAGAGACTTGCAGCTGTAATGGCTTTAACACAGGGGCCTGAACAGCATTGACTATGGAGGGTCGCAAACTTATGCAAACACAAGTTCTTTGCATTTGTTTTAGTCTTAGTTGTTGCTTGTTTTACAATTACAAATGTTTTACAGTGTTAGGCATATTGTGCTGATGGAATGAAACCTCTCAAAATCCATTTTAATTACAAATTATAAAGTAACAAATTAGGGGAAAAAATACAGAAGGGATCAATGCTTTCCCAAGGCTTGGCATATTTCATCTCATTACCTGTCACCATTTTTTTTTCCAGAATTAACTTCAATCTAAGCTATGAACTAAAGATTTTCCAGTCAACTTATGCTAAAAGGATAAAGAAATCCCTCTGGCGTAGTGTGGGTCTGCCCCCTGATCTCCTTCCAAAATGTATTAAGCTAATATATTTATTAAAAAGAAACATTAAATATGCAGTAATACTAACAGCTGAAGGATAGGAAATTAAAAGGTGACAGGTTAATTCTAGGGGAGAGCGAGGGCAAAAAGGAGGAAGCTGTTAAGGATGAGCAGCTGTTGATACTGTTTTGCACCTTCAGCTCTTTAGTTCTCTATCCATATTTCTGCTTTGAAAAAGAAGAGAACAGTTAACTATAGCACCTTGATAAGAGCACATTAAAATACTGCCTTCTTTTTCTAATCACAGTGCGATCATTACTTTCAAAGGCGATGCCAAAAGATGTAGCCAAAGTTTATTATTATATTATATTGTTTTATAAGTTTGAAAATCAGCTTTTGATCTGTTTCATGCTACATACCTTATACGTCTCTTACTGTAGAGCAGTGTTTCATCAGCAATATAATGGGCCTGACATGAAGGATTCACATTTGACTCCTCACCTTCGAAAAGGAAACTAGAGTCTTTCTTTGAATCAGGTTTTGGGGGGAGGTTTGTAGGTGAACGGCTTGTGGCCAAGGCCCCAGTAAGGCTTGGTCTGGCTCAGTCACAGGAAGTAACAACAGATGATAGCAATTTAAGTCCATTGGAGGGATGCCCACTGGCTACAGAAGATGGCTGCTGCCAACATGAAAAATGGCCAAGAACTCATAAAAACTCAAATTTTCTTGTGCATCAAGCAGCCTGACAGACCTTCTGTACTCTATTATAGCTCATACAAAGTGTATGCTATCCTTACTAGTTTAAGATTATTATTATTTTTTTTTTTGCCAGGGCCATTTAAATATGTGTCTCACATGTTTGAAGTAGATTATATAATCCCACTGCTTGCCCTCTGTGGCAAGCGAGAAAATGGAGCACCGTGAAATGCTAATCAATTTTAGGGAAAACCAATTCTGAATTCTGAGTCTTATCCCATCCTATCCCCTTGACTCACTGTGTGTGAGGTGTTATCAGTCCCTTGGGGGAAGCAAGGGAGCCATGGCCTGTGCTGCGTTTGGGAAGGGAAGGAATTGAAGTTTCCAAGGGAGGAACACCCACACACAAAATGGACACCTGCAGAAAGTAAAACAGGTCAGGACTCAAGTGGGTTGATAAGGCAGAGGACTCATGAATTAAAGAGAGGTGAGGGGAATATGACATTCTTTTCCATTCTGTCTATCAGGACTGCACTCACTTGCCTTTGAAATTACTCAGAGAGAAGCTGGTCCGATAATGGACTGCCAGAGAAGAGATTCACTCTAGTAATTTCCTCTCCATGTAAGGGCATATTGGCACTGAAAATTCAAAATGCTTTTACTACCTTTTGGGAAATTTGAGTAACAGGGGAGTTACATCATTATAATAGATTATTTGCCTCTGCTTCAATACCTATTTTTCTTTTGTGTCGCAGCAGCCATTCTTCTGCAAATCATTCAATATTGGATGAATATTGGATTTACAAGGCTCATTGCGCTTAATTAAAAGCGCTAGTGGGAGCCCATGTTTATCATTCCCAATTGTTACACATGCTCACTTAAATTAAGGTTTCAGATATTACATAGTTGTGTCCTCTGATGCTTTATGACTCAATAGTGGCTCAACTTGCAGATAAAAGGTCAGAAGATTCCTGTCCTGTTTGAGGGGGTTAATACAGTAAGAACTTCTTTCCTCTTTCCCTCCTGCTGCAGAGAAGCAGATGATTAATATAGAAGTGGGAATGGCAGAGAGGGGCAGAGATGCAATGGGTCTTCTTTCACTAATGATTGGTTTAAGTGACTGCTGTAATGGGCTGGGGTGCCTGTGCCAGTGATTTATGTGATTTCTTTTTGTAGCTTTGCCACTGAGGCAGCCCGAAGAGACTAGCCAAGGATTTTAGCTTCTTCTTTGCAAAACTTTCTGAAATATACAGATTCAGACATGATAAATTTGTCCACACATTGATCTTTCTCCTTCCCGCAAAGCCAAGTGTGGTTCTCCATTCTTAATGCAGCATGCACTGTATGCGCTTGAAGCTAACCTTTAACTGAAAGTGTGGGAGATGTCACAGAGGTGTGTCCTTGCAAAATGATGAATGGTGCGCACAGAGAAAAGCTGGATGCAATTTTGTACCACAAGCCCCAAAGTTAAAACTTCACAATGATGCTTAGTTTTGCGGTGCCTTGAATGGGAAGTCCAGAGTTGAGTTTTATCTGATGCCTCTGCAGTGATATACATGAAACAGTTATTTCTCACTTTGGAAAAAAAAAAAAAAGGTTAATTTGTCCTCCATGGGGTCTTTTGGTGGGCAAACAAAGTGAATGGGAGCCTGAGGGGAGGAAAGGTGGGTAAATAGGTTTTCTAATGGAGTCCTAATCTGTGGATGCAATCTGCAGAGAGCTGCCCCTGGCTGTGCCAGTTGGGATGATGAGAGTTGAGGTGACAGCGTGGCAGTTATTATTAGTGGTATCATTGATCAGGAAGCCACACCATCAGAGCTGGAGAGGGATGATTGATTCTGTGGCTCCATCCCAGGGAAGACAGGAAGACCATCCGGACACAGTCAAGGGAGGGACTCAAAAGTACCCATGTGAATAAAGTAATAAGTGCGAGGAGGTTGCAGTGTTGTTGAGTACTTTCATGTAAATGAGGTGGGGTCTTGGCCACAGTTCAGATGGGGGTTGGATCGTTTGACAGGAGTCATCCATTGCAGACAGCGATATACTCCAGATGAAAGAGTTCATGTTGCTGAGTTGGTGCACAGGTAACTTTTTTTGTGGGGTGGGGTTGGGGGAACTGATGTCTTTCCACTGCTGTCTCTGATAGTTGTCTAGTTTAATCCAAATAGTTTTCTTTTCCTGACCTATCTTTGCCCTCGGTTAATGTTTGCTGTAAAGGGAACTGAATTTACCTGCTTTGTCAGATTCTGGCATTGTCAGCCCACCTTTCAAGCACCATGAGCTCCAGAGGAGAAAGACAAAGAAGAAAAAAAAGCCCCAGGCTACAATTATAGCTTATAATTGGATGTCTTCAATGTCAATAATCATCAACCACGCAATACTGGGGACTTCCAAAGCTGTAAGAAAGAGACTAAGTAGAACAAGGTTTGTTTTAGGATAAAGGCAATGGGAATGGGAACATACTACTAATTAAGAGAAAGTACTGAGTTGCTGGAAGTAGAAAAAATACACTCAGGTGACTGGAACAGTCTGTAGATTTCAGCTATTTAAGAACAAGAGTGTCTGTATTAAACATAATAACAACTCCATTTGTTTTTCCACTGACATAAATCAGTGAATGGACAAACTAACCAATAAATGCTAAGATTCTGGCAGAGGGTATGTCTAGTAATAAAACAATTACACTGTCAAATAGATAATAATAGATTTATATATATTTAATAATATATTTATTATATTTATAATATAAATCTAATAAATATTACCAGAACAAGAGATAGAAAACAGTATAATCTTTTCAGACGTCACACAATAAAGCCTGCATTATTAGAGAAGTCTTGTTCCTGTGAGGCACTCATTTTTAGTCATATTCAAATATTCCTCTGTCTGATATTTGATAGCCTCAAAATGTTTTGTTATTGTTCTTTTGATGCTTTGTAATGCCCTTAAGTACAACAGCAGGTCGTTTGTTTGAAAGTCTGGAACACAAGTCTCCCTGATGGAGACCAAAGACACTCTGGTGTAACAAAAAAGCCAAATAATAATACAGAAAGCTGTTTGTTAGGACATTGTATCAGAATCCCAGGATTACTCAGCGGTGACTATATTGTGGTCTTGCTTGATAAGTAGATGGGATTCATTTGAAAAGGAGATTTTTCTGGGTGGATATGAAAAGACAGGGCTCTGGAATAGTCCATATTTGTGACTGGATGCTTTAGGTACCAAGTCATTATATAACATGACCACAATAATGAAAGTGGCTGTTCTTTTGATCTAAGGTGTATACTTGCAGACCGACAAAGCATTCACAGCCATCCATCCATTATCTATACCCGCTATGTCCTGTACAGGGTCACGGGGGTCTGCTGGAGCCTGTTCCAGCTCACTTCGGGCGAAAGGCAGGGGTCCACCCTGGACATCGCAGTGCCACATGTAGACATACAATCATTCACACTCTCACTCACACCTAGGGACAATTTAGGAACGGCAGTTAACCTAAGGAGCACGTCTTTGGACTGTGGGAGGAAGCCGGAGTACCTGGTGAGAACCCACGCAAGCACGGGGAGAACATGCAAACTCCGCATTCACATCCATCTGCTGGATTGCAAACGTTTCTTTCTTTCGTACTATGTGATCAGGAAATGTAATCTGGAAGTCTCTGCTTGGGGGTAGAAGTCAAAAACTGTATAAAATTGAGACTGAAGAACTTATTCTTTTGTTTTTGCTGTGGTCTCAGTGAGAAAAACAAACAAACAAACAAACAAACAAAAAAACATCACCAGCATCACTGGAGGTTTTATGTTTGACCATAAAATGTTGTTGGGGTAAGTTTTTGTTTGTCTCATTTTACCAATGTGGGATATTGAAGATTTTTCATACATCCATTTGGTGACTTGTTGCATCAGGCTGCCATTCTAGTTCAACACAAACAACAACACACACAGCAAGTTGTTATATAGACAGTAACTGCAGAAAACCTTTGTGAAAGTTCACTAATCCTCAACTGTTGCACTGATCTGCACTCGCACTGCTAGTGTTCAGGTGAATATTGCATCTCACATATCACATATTTTTTTTGTCACAATGAGCACGACGGACGTGCAAAACAAATGTGTGTCAGCCATGATGTGTTCGATACATGCTGAAAACAGCAAGTGCATCCCAGGCGTAAGGAAACATTTTGTATTGTTCTTCTTGTTCAGAAAGACATACAACACTTTACTGATCCCAAATGGAAATTCATGGTAGTGCCAAGGAACAAGCTGAGGTTTCTAAAAGAAATCCAATGTGTATAATTCAAATGACAAGAAAGGCCAGAAAGTGACTGAACTGCCATTGACTCCTGTATTTTCTGATCAGTGAAGCAAGTGAACTAAGAGTAATAATTCTTATATTCAAGGCAATATGGCTTGCTGTGCTGTTAACTGACCAAACAGACCATCAAAGACTTGAAATGTCTCATTTCAATCTATTTTAACCAACTTTTCAAAGAAATAAAACTGGTTACTAAGTGTCTCTGAGTGGCCCAAACTAAATTGTGATACAATTATACAATTTGATAAACTACAAAAAAAAGCCAACATACTAGTATTAAATGTTATTCCAACTGTCCCATTCTTAAAGTTTTATTGGAACCCATTTTTATTTCATTACAGCAGTTTTCATAGCAATAAATGCCACTTCCAAAGGGAAGTGATCTGTCTGGCTCAGATATAAGGCGGCGTTGCCGTTGAGCCGGCACTGAGTTAGCCACTGAGCTGTGGCATCAAGTCAGCTCCATCCTCTCTGCTGGCTCCAGACCAAGCATGTCTGGGTCCCTTTGATATGATAACATTAAAATGTAGTCTGTTGCTATGTGGGGCAGAAGTGAAGAGTAGTCAGCATCATGAATGGGGCAGATCAAGGTTTACTCTCTCTATGCTGACCCTAACAATTTCTCAAACTGCCACAGTCAGGCTGACTCCAGTGATGTAAACACACCGGAAAACTCTCACAAGCTTTAAGTCTTTTCAGTGTAACTGCATCATGGTTAATCACACCATGGTCTCCTTTCAGTTTCTTTAGCAATACATACCACACACACAGTGCCAATGACGGCTTCTAACCTTTATTTCATTGCATTTTATAGTTTTGGAACCTTTAAATAATAATCAAAAAAATGTCCAGTTGTCAAAAGATGTGTGCTTTCTCCGTAACTCTGGTCTTATGCAACATGTAGCATAATTAAAGCCATGGGCAGCTATGGGACTGCGAATAAAGGTTGTTAGAAAAAAACAACAACAACAATGATTAAAATACGATGATTTTTTTAAATTCTTTCATGCTCTATTATTGCTTTGTACACCATCATCCTTCCCGATCTTTAATACATAAATAAATAAAATGCTCTTCATATAGTTACCATGCTGACTTAAAAAACTCTTATTGTAATGCTTTTAACTTGCATTTTCTCTTGTCAAGAAATTATGACATAAAGCACATTTTACAGTTACACAATATAGCATTTAGTAACTGCTTTGATCATGATTCATTCTCGAGTTTCAATTATACACACAGTGATCATCAAGTTTTTTTCTTCTTCATTTAATGTAATTTAATTATATGTGCCCCTGGAGGGAAGGAAGGAAGCTGGTGCAGCCCTGTTTTTGCTGCCTTTTCTCCACAAGGAAAAACATTATGATGCTCCAGTGGTTGTTCTTTCACTCTGTCTTTGTGTTTTTCTGCAGATGCTCCCTTCCTGAGCTCAATTTTGCAACTAAGATTTGAATGTTTTCAAATATATATTCTATGCTTATTCCTTTTACTGGGAAGTCAGACAGCACAGGTGGTACTGGGCCAAAGGCATTGCCAAACTGAACCTGTGGAAATCTCTTTCCTCCTCTTTGGCCAATTGAATTTAATGCCAAACAATGTGGAGCTTATATATGTGTGTTTTATGTTTCAATATAAAATCCCACAAACCCCCTAACCCTATCTCATTTTTTCCTATACTGGAGTACCTTTGTACTGCAACATGTCATCTCATATTATCGTCAAGAGGATAAAATACCTGCTTCTACTCACCTCAAACTAAACTAAACTCAATGAACCATTTTTTTCTCCAATACCTTTGTTTGTTTTTGATGGAATAGTGGAGTTTATTATGATGGAGTTTATTATGCCTCATATAACCAGTGCATTAGGTATGGAGCTGGTGATGCTTTCTTTTTACATTGTTTACTTTTCCTTCCTAGCTTTATTCAAAAAAGTAATTTACTGTATGTTAAACCTCAAAACAGGATACACATGTTAGATCATGTCCCCTGTCACTAAAATTTACATTTTTAAATTTGTGCTAAATAAATAGTTACAATTATGCAGAAGCAAACATTTCCACTTTAGGATAATAATGACTTTTGTTCAAGAGTTACTGTTAACTCAGTCACACAAGAACAACATACAAACCACAATTAAAGGTCAACACATACGTGCAAGACCCAAGAAATAATGAAATACACAGAAGAAAACGACACGTGGATCTGTTGAGGACAGCCAGATAAATTATATTTATGCAGGTTATAAAATAAACAAAAAAACAACAACATCAAGGGTTAAGGCTGATTTAAGTTTTCATTTACATGTAGAAAAAAAAAATCTATATCATGTGTCCAGTTTATGGTCTGAGGTGTAATCATGAGACGAAAGGTGGGGCCTAAAAACTCAATAGTTAAAAAGTACATTGATGCATAACCTGGAGGAGATAACATGCTGCCACTGAAAAGCTTGTTCCCACTCTAACTCAATTCAATCACCACAGTGATTTTCACTGTGATTTTCAGGTGCTGTCGTGGTGACAGCACCTGCAAAAGGAGAAGAGAGAAGAGAGTGATGCTATGGAAGATAGACAAGGTCAGTGGCAATTTTTGTATGAAAATTCTGGTGGGGCCAAAGAGTACTCACACATGAAAAGCTTATGTTATGGGGTAAAATAGGGATTTTTATAGGGCATGTTACCTCCCAGTGTGCTTTTAACTTATAACTGTTGTGTGTGGTTTTTATTTATTTGTTGCATGTTTTGTATACCGCCAGTGTGCTTTTATTCTGAAGAACTTTGTAGCCTACTGGCTGTGACACCCCTCAGGACAATCAGCTGCAGCTGGAAGAGCGAGATTGACAGACTTTCAAAAGATCTTAGGAATGACGGGGGTTGCAAATTGTTTGTTTAAATGCGCAGTAACTGCCATCTTAGTCTCCTCCTGACAGTACAAGGTCAGCGCCTGGTAGGAAGAGACGGTGACCGGGAGAGCCCACACCGGAGTAACCCCCTCTGGACCGACAGGCCTCCCATCGGCACTATCCATACTGATTATATCTCATCCATCAACAGATAAGACTGTTTAAACTGTTCCACTGGACTGTAGCTTTTATCCTGATTTTATTCTTTGAATGAATCTGTGTTTATTTTTCCATATCAGCTGTCTCTGGGTTTTGTAATTGCTCTTACGCCTGGTCAAGAACTCACATCTGTTAATATAAATTAAGGGAAATAGACATAACCTTCCTCACATCATTTCCTTAAGGGAAATAGACATAGCCCCACTTCCACAAATATAACATACATTTCCCTCAACCATACTCAATACAAATACAATTTTCTGTGCACAAGTGAGAGAGGGAGTCACAGTACCGGTGATGACAAAATGTTAAAATCACTCAAATAATGAAGATCTGACAACATCATATCAACAGCACCAAAGTGTTTAATATCCAGCCAACACCCATTTCTCAAAATCCATCAACACCAACATGAGGATGATAAAAAAAAATGCAAAATTTATGTCGTAAATGGTGCACAGCCAATACATGTCAATGCCCAAGGCTGCCAGAGAAAATATTCTCCAGCCCGAATGAAGTGACAAGTCCCACACACAAGCGCACTGATTGCCTGCAACTAAGTAGCTCCAGCTGCACTAAAATGTAAACATTTTGCAGATTACATAATTAATTCCACATATAAAGAAGTACATTACAAAAGTGCCTTCTGACACCTGTGTGTCAAACCTGTGCCATGCTTAAACCAACTGCTCAATACAGCAAGCAACATTAAATAATTAAGAATAACAATAAATTAGAATTGCCCATGAGGTTCACTTCTTGAAGTCGTTGTGGTCCCAAACATTTTATCTCCAATTTCTGCTCAAGTGAAGTGCTAAATCACACAGTAGTTAAATAGTCCACACATTCATAATAAGTACTGTATTGTAAAGTACTATCAGTCACTCGTTAGCTAAGGTACAGCGAGCACAAGGTGCGGTGACAACCCTTTTGTCAGTAAAATTGACTAATGGGAATGCTGCAGGGGCCCTGCACATGCATGCACAGCAGATTGTCCAGTCCACAACAGCACAGGTACATGGCCAGCTCTGCTCTGCCCACCGAAGGGAAACAGGCGAGCAGCATAGGCAAATTTACACATTACTATGCTACAAAAACTTCTCTTGTGATGAAAAATACCCAACATTTGATGAAGGAGACAAAGTTGAGTTCACTATTACCTTAAGCTCAATGATATTATTATGTCTGACATTTTATAGCCATAATCTTCTTCTGCAAAATGGTGCCCAGTGGTGGGGCCGTGCCCCTCCAGCCCCTAATTCAGGACAATCTGAGACTGAGATAAAACAAACAGGGTGAAGATGCTGAATGTACAACAGGACTCTCCCCAGCACTAGGAGGTGGTCTAAGAGACTACAGAGTTAAAGGCTTTATCAAAAAGGAAGGTCTTAAACCTAACCTTAAATGTTGAAAGCGAGTCTGCCTCTCAGATTGAGGGTGGAAGTTAATTCCATAATAGAGGAGCCTGATAGATAAAGGGTCACCCTTTCTAGACTTACAGACTTTTGGAACAGCAAGTAAACCTGCATTCAGGAAGTGGAGTGTTCTACTAGGACAGTATGGAACCATGAAATTTTTCAGATATAATGGAGCTTTATCATTCAAGGCTTTGTATACGAGAAGTAATATTTTGAATTTGATTCTAAATTTAACAGGAAGCCAACGTAATGAAGCTAGAACTCCAGTCTAACAAGAAGGTATGTGATTGTGGTGTTGATGCAAATTTCCAATGCAAATGACTGTCAGAATCTATTTGTGGAAATGTATTTGTTTTGTCTGGAGCAGCATCCAAATGAGATGAGATTTTGTGACTAACTTACATTAAGGAATGAAAGCACTATACATATTTTTCTCACCCCGGCTATGTATTTGTAACATCTAAGCCCTAGCGCACATATATTTTCTAAAAGACTGAAACTTATTCAGGGTCACAGAGGACTGAAGTCTACCCTAGCTCTTAGTGGGCAAGAGGATGAGTACATCACTAGTCCATCTCACAGAATCAAATGATACATTCAGCCAGACACATCAACACTCACTCCTATATTCAGTTTGGAATCACCAAAACATCCATCTACACATCCAATGTCTATACTCATTTCTTCCTATTCTGACATTCAATGAAGCCTTTCACAGCTGTTATATGGCAAAAGGTTGGGCGACACCCTGGATAGATTGCCAGTCCACCACAGATACACACCCAAAGTCAATCCTATGGTCAGTTTAGAATAACAAATCAGACCATGTTTTTGGACTGCTGGAGGAAGCCAGAGAACCCAATAAAAACACGCACAGGCAAGGAGAGAACATCCAAACTCCACAATAGCAAATCTCCAACAAGGACTTGAACTGGGAACTGGGAGTCATTCATCATTGCAGAGACCATATGCAACCCTAATCATTTGTGACTTTGAGTGAAGGAGAAAAGAGTAACTGGACTGGGTAAGGACTGCAGTATTGTGCCAAATGTGTGTCAATTCTGGGTTTCCTGGCTGGGACAAGTACTTCTGGTAAAGAAATGAACATGTCAAACCATGCAATACAAACAATACATGATTTGTAGAGTTGCCAAAAGACCTCTTTATAGAGAGAAAAATAGAAGGAACTGATCCAGCCGTTGAGGAGAAGAACAAGACAGAGAAGAATGTTGAGATGCTGAACCTCACAAAACATTCTAGGCTATGTTCAGGCTATGTTATACAAATGCAGCCAATGAAATTTAATGCCACATAGAACACAATTACTTCTGGGGTTCGTGAAGCTTCAATTTTGTTTTAACTGTATTGGCAACTGTAACAGCAACAGCTAACCAATATAAATATACTTGGAGAGTGTTTTCCACTGTCTTGTAAAACAAGACTTCAAAAGAATGAACCATAATAACCAAACTTGCTCAAAATATCCAAATACCAAAAATACAGAAAATACGTTAAATAAATAAAATACAATATGGCGGTGGGCTATGACTAGAAACAGAACAGAACATATACTGAATGAGCACATGGTTACACATCATAAACCCACACAATAACTCAAAAATGTACAGTATACAATTTTAAGATACTTACATTCTAACAATTTCACCAAAGCCTTGTGGAACACAACACTCACGGTGATGTTTTCCTTCAAGCAAACTTAAATAGATAGATGAACCTTTGAGACATATGCTATCCAGAAACAATAGCAGGATTTGGCACTAAGACTGCTAGCATTATGAACTGGAGCTAAGAGTAAATGACGGCAGTGTCTAAATCCAAATGTTGCATCACAACACTTTACATGATATGCTTATATTTACTGGTTAATTTATATAACCGCATGTTGAACTTGCAAACCTCCAGAGCATTCGCACTCAGGAAAACAAAAGACCGTAATGCACTTGGCGGTGGCGCAAAATACAACTCAATACTGCCACACTGTAACCAAAGCTGGCAACAACACGACAAGATGCAACTCACCCAAAATATTAACACCTCACTCATTGTTAACAACATTACACTTTAAAGAGAACAAATAATGCATTAAACAGCTTAGAAAACTGTCACACACAATGGAAAATGTCAATGTCAAATTTATTTGTATAGCACATTTAAAAACAACTGCAGTTGCTTCAACTGCAGTTGTTTGTGCTTCACACAAACAACTGCTTCACAATTTACACCAACCATCATACTATAAAACAATGGTTGAAACAATTAAATAAAAACACAGAGATATTAAACAGCACAGAAAACAAGTTGAGTAGAATTAACAACTCAATCTGTATTAAAAGCCACTGAAAACACGTGTTTTTAAAAGAGATTTAAAAAGTGGAAGTGAAGATGCCTGATGTCAGAGGGCAGGCTGTTCCAAAGTTTAGGTGCCGCAACTGAAAAAGCCCGATCTCCTCTAAGCTTCATCCTAGGATGACCAAAAGCAGCTGATCAGATGATCTCAGTGTCTGAGAAGGAACATAGGATTGCAGTAGATATCTAAATAAACATCATCAACAACAACATGCTTATATAGTGCCTTTCTAGTTCAGGGACCACTCAAGGTGCTTTTACAATGTAAACAACTTTCTCTCACTGCCACACACACAGTTTCTCTCTCTCTCCTGTACCTGTCTTCTTCGCGCCCAGCGGCACATAAGGCCTCTACAGAGTCTCTCCATTTTTTCCTGTCCGCAGCAGCCACC
>JBAMYA010000004.1:11283050-11298312 GCA_037176975.1 Arrhamphus sclerolepis | reverse complement strand
TAAACTTGCTGCCTCAGCGTTTTTGGAATCTGTTGCAGGCATCAAATTTAGAATGTGTGAAAATTTACAAAAAAGACAATAAAGTTTATCAGTTTGAACATTAAATATCTTGTCTTTGTTGTGTATTCAGGTTGAAAAAGATTTGCAAATCATTGTATTCTGTTTTTATTTACATTTTACACAACTTGCCAATGTCATTGGAATTGGAGTTGTAATATTAAATGTGATATGTCATATGATCATATTGTGACATGTCATCATTATTCAGAGTTCAGCATCCCCGGTTACTTTACACTTACAGGTGTTTGGAGAGCGGTGTGGTCACCTTGATAACTAGTTATCAGTTCAGAGGGTTGCTGTGTTTAAGGGGCATTTCATTTTTTGTTGTTTGGTTCTAAGATTAGACTGATGTAACTTTTTGTAGTTGATTGTAGACAACTCTAGAGACGCACTAAAAGTAAAGTTCAGTTTGATCTATCGATTAAAGAATGACCCTTTTTAACATTTATTTTTAACACTGATCATTTTATGATGAAACTTATTTAAATAGTTACTTATTCTATGTCCACTTTTAGTGAATCAAAAGTGAACATAGAGGGGCATTGATACCAAAGTAGGAGCCAAGAATGGTAATGGCAGCCATAAACTTAACCCAAGTATTGAAATATACTTTTAAGACATCATATAGAGAGATGACATTTATTGTGGTGCTTCCCTGAGAACAAATATTTCTGGAACATTTTTTTTTTTAATTAAACAATTTAAATGCAGTCATTATCAATATAGTCAGGTACACATAAAAAGCAAAAATCAATCTTCACATTCATTATTAACTCATGAAGATAATTAAATATAGTAATAATAATAATCTAAAACATTTTTAGAGTGAACTTAAACTCTATAAGGCATCTGTCGATATTTCTGACCTTTTTTAAACTCGTAATATTTTTTTTAGAGTTACAACAGAAGCTAAAGCCACTCCCACTTCCACCCCCACGCCCCCACCCCCCACCTGAAACCTTACACACCCTTAGAGTTACTCTGCTGTTTCCTTAATAAACACAGACTTAAAATTCATCCCCAAATTCCTCGCTACTTGCACAGAAACAGCCACTCCAGTGTTAATCCACCCAGACTGGCTTTATTTAGAATAGGAGTGTATCAGACAGCATATGCAGATTACTCAACAAACCAAACCCAGAACTATATTGTTAGGTGGAGGAACATATTTGATAAAGTTAACTCTACTTTTCTATTTGGCACTTTATGCAGGTTCATTTTTAATGAGTTGTTTTTCTGAATAAGAACACTGTACACTTCTCATTATTAAATCATGGTACCCATCCTTACCCTAATGCTTCATCAAGCCAGTAGATTAATTAGCTGATTAATTGAATGGTTGATTACTACATCTACGGATGTCTGGCCTTAGATGTAGCCATGGCGACTCAGGTAATGCTGTGGCTCTCCTCTCCAGGACTGAGGGCCACAGAAGTGCATCAGATCTAGCCAAAGCAACTAAATAAATGAAAATCAATAAAAGAGAGAAAAAAGTGAATCTAATTAAAAACAAACAACACTCTCCTGGCTGACCTCTCCCTGTGGGTCCCTGGTGGGCTTGTCCTCCTAATTGGAACCTGTTCATGTATTCATTCTAGTGCCTGAGGCTCGGTGCTGGCTCTTTGTATTAGTACTGGAATAAAATAACCATATAAATGTAAATGTAAAGATAAATAGATTTGTTTATGGCCCGCATTTACTTAATTCAAAAGCCTTTTCTTTCATAATAGTGTTGATTTATTTCGAAGTGACTTATGTTTTTTAATGTTACGTTTGTTTATAGAACTTTTCATTTCTAAAGTCATATTTATTTCCTGGCACATATTATTTCCATTTCCTACATTCAAATAAGGGGGCATGCTTATGTGTCTAGGTGAGATATAGCAGCAACACTATTCCAACTGCATGATGATGCAGTTATTTATCACAGGTCTTTTGATTGACATGTCAAAGTTGTATGTATGGCAGCAATATGTCCTCAGGGAAAAGAACCAAAAAAAAAAAAAGTGGAAAAAATACCCTAAATCTGACTGCTTTAAAAATGTCCTGAGACAAAAAAACAAAACAAAACATCAAACTGAATAGAACTGAAGTAATAACTGATAAATAAATATTAATCTCCTGAGTAAAATTATATTGTTGTATTTTACCTTCCCTATAGATAGATAGGTAGACAGATATGGAAATAAACGAGGCAACCCCGTGGGAGCACATTCAGGCAGGCATCTCAAGGAGCATTTTGTGCTCTCTTTTACCTCTCTGCAGGGTTTACTTAAATACCACATCTTTTTCATAGATATGTTAAAAGAGCAAGAAGTACTCGTCTCTCACACGTACTCATCTCTGATACAGTGTGCCAGTTAAATCTTACCTTATCCCCAGCTTCCACCTTTTGGCTCTATTTCTATGGATTAGGAATTAGTTAGTTCCATCATCCCCACAACTCTGTATATGTTTAATAACTGGGGATAGATTATAATGAATCCTAGACACCAAAACCCAAGTATTTTACCATTGCGAAAGCATGTAAAAATCTTTATTGTTGGAGTTGACTGATAAACATGTTGGAGTGCTGGTTAACCCCGGTCCAAATCTTGGCTAGGGTGTGGAGTTTGCATGTTGACCATGTGAGCACCCATCGTGGTTTGTCACAGTGTAGCCCTGTGATGGGCTTGTGACCCATCCAGGTGTGTTCTGCCCCTCACCTTCCTACAGACAAGGGTTTCTGTGGCTGTTAGCCAGATGAACTAATAACTCACTGTACTCAAGGTGAATGCCACAGTCCTCGATGCACACATATGTTGAAATTCCTTTTTAAAATCCTGAAGACCAGTGAAGAAGCAAATGTTTACAAATCCATAAAATGACAGGTTACATATAACATTAAAATACTTAATGTTTAAATCTGTGTAATATTGAAGTTTAGAAGTGCAAATTTTGTCAGAAATACATGTTGTGCATCTGCCAAAAACAAAATATAGATCACCTTTCATTACATTGAGGAAATGTGACATCTTGAAGCTTGTATTTCAAATACTTCTCCTTTTTGTTGTCTGCTCTTCTTCAAAACATGTTTTATCTGTTTGATTTGTCTTGTGTGTGCAGCCGTACATGTTGCACATTTTCATCTTGCCACTTTTGGATCAGTTTTCCTCTCAAACTCATATATTCCTCTGGTGTGTAAAGTTAATTACTATCAGTTCCATCGTGATGCTCTACAGGACAGAGGTTCTTTCATATGTAGATGTGATCAAATTATGCCATGGTGAACTCATTAGGTTGGATTTACATTTAGAGAAGTTTTTGTGCTCTGTCCTCCTGAGGCCTTTCGAGGAGGTTACTGCAATCACTGGATTCTGATGACCTAACAATTCCTGGCTGGATTTCCACGGGCGCAGCACTGCATGCTTGCAAAGTCATGTCTGCTAATCAAAGCAGGGGAATGGAACCGTGCCGCTTTCACATTTAAGGTTCACTTTGCTATATTAAACAGTCTCATGGTTTTGTAATGGGTCTACCAGTTTAATTAGGTGGGCTAGAAAGCAGATCAAAAGCCTCTGGTAGATAGAGTCAGTATTTTTAGAGCAGATTAGTGGTTCAGTGTCAAGATCTGAAAGTGGCACGTTTCACTTATCCTGTGTGCTGTGATTCTTTTTCTAAGCAAACCTACTTTGGCTGAATTATTGTTTAATAGATTATTACTTCAAACTTAAGGGTTAGAAGTAGACTTAATGACAGTGACTTACTGAAAGAATGAGAAGGAAAAAAGAGATCAGACATGTCCATTAGCCATTAACCTAGCTTTTTCTGATGTCAGTCTACCACTGATCTATCACTCCTCCCGCAATAATTTATTGAATTAAGAAGGTTTTATCTCTCTCTTTCTGTCAGAAAGCTACTAGTTTATGATGATACTGATGCAGTATGACAAGCAGGCTTCAGTGTTCAACAAAGGGATGAAAACGTTGCTGCAAATCCTGCAGTGCATTCAACATGCATGCTGCCTGAATATGTGAGATAAATTCTCTTTATCTCTGTTTGCAGGTTTTCTTTTATAATAATTTTCCCCATACTTTAGCAATGTATTATTCTGGAAAATAATAGTGATAGAAAATAAAAGCTAGGATTGAGCACTCTGCAGGTGTGGTATTAGGCCTTTCGCAATGGGAATCAGACTTATGTTGTCAAGTATAAGCTCCTGCAATGCCTAAAAGGATTCTGTATATAATTCCTTTGCACTTTTCCATAACTGGTAGCTGGGACAAACTGAAGGGCACAATCTTTTGGCAGGATGACACTGACAGGCAGTCCCTGAGAGGGAGACATAAGTGCCTGTAGTCACTAGTGTGGTTGAGGTGCTGCAGAGGCTCAGCATCGTCAGAGAGACATCTACTTCAATACAGTGTGAAAACTGCCTCTTTTATTAAATAATCCTCATGTGCGAGAAAGAAAAACACAAATAATGAGACGGTAATGTCAGAAATGGACAAACACGTCTGAAAGACTATTTTTGCTGTGCAGTGAATTGACTTCATTTTGGTCAACACCAATATCCCTCTAAATCATCAAGCAAGTTCATTATCTGTCATGACTGATGGAATGCTTTTGGACAGGTCATTTTTCAAAGCAAAGCACGAGAGCAAATTGAATATATTGTAATTTATTTTCATTATATCAATATGATCATCTATTTTTGTGTGTGACAGTGTCTGACTTGGCTAATCAAAACTCAGCCCCAGACTTGTGTTATGTGCTTATCTATTTTGATGCATATTGTGATAAAATGAGACATTGGATTTGGACTGCTGAATATTCAGCAAGTCTCTGTAGACTAATTATTATGTGTTTCCTTATAAAGTTGGGGGACGCTTGTGGTGACTGAAGAAAGCAGAGCAGAAAATAAATTATTTCCCTGCTTTGATGCAGCTCTGTTGTGCTCACAATTGTCTGATGAGGGGCTCTGTGAAATAAAGAAATCAAATTCTTTATTTCTTTTGTATGATAATTTAGGCCAGCTACAGTATGTCGCATTGTGTCAAACCCTTGCCTCAGCAGAAGCATTGCGGGAAATCTATTCTTGGCTGTAATGAAATTAATGGAACATTTTATTGGTTCAGGTCATGTTTGTGGTGTTGTGGCGTTGTAATGAAGAAGAATGTTGAGGGATGCGAGGAGGAGGAACTTTATAATGCCCCTGGCAGGTTCTTCTTGCTATTGAATGGGAAATGAGTCTATCATCAGCAACCTCACTCAGAACAAGTGATGATTAATGTGAGTTTACATGTGCCTGCCCACATGTTTGCTGATTGCAAATATGCATCATGTGAATAAAAATGCACAAACACCAGGATATATGCATACAAATACACTTATGAGGACAAATATGCTCAGTGCTATGAAGTCATTCCTGCATTCAAGCACTTTGCCGACATTTACGTATGAGCCCACCCTCATCCATATGCATACAAGACATCCATAACAATAGATGCCAAGAGAGTGTATTTCATGAGTAAAAAGGGGTCCTTTCTCATGTCTTCAATGTGAGTGGTAAATACTTGATTTGTTTCTTATTTTCTGTCTATCACAAGATAAATTTAACAGAGAAGCTTTTATTTCTGCCCTCCTTTCAAATGAACTCAGCGGAGCGATGGATAAAGACACTCTAGAGGAAACTGTGCACGTCTGTCTGATGTCGACACTTAGTAATTTCACATCAGTGCATCATTTATTTCAGACAAATAAGATCTTTAGATCTCAGCCAGCTTTTCTGATTCAGGTTTTAAATTGTATACTGAGTACACGTAAGAAGTAAGTTAAGTTAAGTTTATAAAGCAAAATATTGCTCCTATTACTATTTCTTGTCACACTGATCAAGCATGTCCTTATGACCACTGACGGGTAACATGAGTAAACAGAACTTATCTTGTAACAGTGCAATGGTCTGCAGGGAAAACTTGCATCCTGGCTTTCACATGAATCCTATTTTGGCTCAAGGCGCTTACCTAATTTTTTTTTCAGGTCAATTACACCCTCGGCATGGCAACGTCTTTCCTCTACAAGAGTCTCCTCCCCCAGCAGGTCAGCGCTAAGCCCCTCAAGAAAATCTTTTAGGATGTGTTCAAAGAAGACAGCAAAGATTCTGAGGAGTTCAAACTCACAAATAATAATCTGTTGGGACCTGACGGCATTTCTGGTACCCCTTTTTTGACCATCTTGAAACTGGTGCTGGCGCCAGTTCAGAGCTGGTTTTACTTTGGAGCCTTTTAGGATCTGGTTGCTTTTCCACAAGAACAAAAGCACTAAAAGAGACATGTCATGACATCATCATGTCTCATCCAATGGTGGACCTCCCTCTCTGAACAAAGAATTTCTGTGTAAGACCAGTCTTCAAAGGACATAGTTGACAGTATTCAAAACCTGTGTCTCAATATTACCAGTCTGCCTTTATAAATGTAGTTGTTGTTGAAGTTGCATTTTCTGCTGCGTATTGGTGAATGTTCAAAAACACCAACTGCTGATTTTAAAACATTCAAAGTTGGTTATTTTTTAATTCATTGTCGTTCATTTGTTCTTTACTGGCTCGACACATGAGTTCTTTGGTGATTTTAACAATGGGGATCTTTGTTTTAGTGGGTAAAGTAAAGTAAAGTAAAGTAATCCAGATGTAATTATTCTTGCATGTAGCCCCAGCAAGGTTTTGGGGTCAGCGTAAAACCAGTTCGTACTTTCCTCGCAGCCAGTGGCCAAAAAGAAAAAGAAAAAAGAAAAAAAAAAAAACTATAGCTCAAAAGTAGCGCTGGAACTGTTTTGGTGGAAAAGCCCTATGCGAGGCCATCTCCTTGCACAGAGAACCAACCCCACAATCCACAGGGCCCAGGGGAGTTAACTGTGCTTTGGTGTAGTATGGACTGATGTGTGTGCACCCTTAAAGGGAAATTTAGGTCTGTGTTGAAATTACTTCAGTGCTACTTTAGCAGTATGCTTGTGGCCATGCAAAAAAGTAAACCTCTGTTCAAGTTTCAATTCTCTGGACTTAAACAGGTTTTCATCAAGAACTGACCTTGACAAACCATCATCCCTTCAGTTCTCACAAATTTGACTTGTTCACATTGATGACGATAAGTGCCCCAACATGACGCAGCCATCACCATGCCTCACTGAGGAGATGATGTTCTTTAGATGATGAGAGTTGTTGCGCTTATGTCACAAACTGTTTTTTCCTTGATGAGTAAAAAGTCTCATCAAAAAGAAGCTCCTTCTTCCTCAAGTTTGTGTCTCCTAATTGCTTTTATTGATCTTTTATAGAATTAAGAAATGTCTTTTCTCTCACCATTCTTCTATAAAAATGCAATCTGTTGGGCTCAGCATTTACTTTATCGTTACTCTTTGTCCCTTTGTTCTCTCTCCGATCAAATCCCCACTTGCTAGTTTCTTGATTTTGCCCATTTCATTGGCACGTCTGTGATCGTGCCAGTAAATATTTTCCATTATAAATAATTGACTAATTCTCAAACAATGAACATAACATGACTGGAGTCATTGCAGTGAGCACAGAGTGTATGGAAATATTTGATTTTCTCATCTCTCAGAATCAAAAGAAGAATCTGCAAAGGAAATTTAACTACTTAACATTAACTAAAAGCATAATATAAATACTGCTTAAGGTTTGACATGAGAAAGATAAAAAAAGTCCTGACCTGAAAATTAATCATTTTGAATAACTTCTGCACGGTAAGGAATTAAGCAAGCATTCTCCGAATCAGATTAGAATATTCTCATAAAAAAATTGTCTCCTCCTGAGGCAAAGGCTATGGCTCCCCAGAAGTAAAGTCCAAATCGATTTCAAAGCAGGTCACCAGCTTCTGCTTATATCTCATGGGTCTTTGACCTATCAGTACCACCTAGAGTTGTATATCACCATGAGAAAAAGATCACAAGAATGTGTCTAAAAGTGCTGCATTTAGCACATTTAAGTATGAAATAAAAACATAAATGCACATATCAGCTGCTGCATCATCCAGAAAAACAACAGCTTTATCAAGCTTTTTTATTCAGGCTTTTCACGCCCTCTCACTCAAAAAAAGAAAAAAAAAGAACAGTTAGATAAGAATAGTATTCTTGTGTAAATAAAGTTCTGTCCATCACGACTTGTAAATGTACTTCTTGTCACCTTGCTAAGTTTGCCAGAAGTGTAATACAATTAACCTACTGTAACCTTAAGCAAATACGCATGCAAAGTTTGATAAAGTTTGGGAGCAATGCCATCATTTTTATCATTTGTGAATGCTTAAGTGACATGTTGAACATGTCATAATATCATGACATTATGTATGTATAATTATAAAAGTTACTACAATGTGATAATAATTGAATATATCATGAACACGTGAGCTCCTCTTGGCTTGTTACAAAAAGAAAAAAAAATACTATTACAAAAAGGCTGTCCTTTGAGTTGCATTTCACTAGAGAAAGCAACAAGAACAAGATTTAACTATCCATAATGGGCAGGATGCTTTTTCTGTGCTCCCAAAAATTTATTTTGCACTTTCACCGTGAAGGTTTCAGCTGAGCCTATTTATCCCAAAAATTTTATTTGTGCATATGCTATCACTCAAAGCTTCATCTCGCTAATTACTTTTATTACAGGCCAGTGCTGTCACCATCTGGATAAAACATATATAGCATT
The DNA here is from genome assembly GCA_037176975.1 of Arrhamphus sclerolepis. Lineage (NCBI taxonomy): Eukaryota > Metazoa > Chordata > Actinopteri > Beloniformes > Hemiramphidae > Arrhamphus > Arrhamphus sclerolepis. Next base: position 11,289,566 of record JBAMYA010000004.1, on the reverse strand, counting down.
TGGCTGCTCACTTTGCTCATTAAGTTTTGATATTAACATCCTCATATTTAGTGTAAGACAACAAAAAAAAAAAGCTGACCCTAGGTGTTCAAATGTATGAGTGTGTGCGAGTACAGACAAACACACGCACATTCACAATCAACCATCCCCTTGCTGAGAGAGTTTTAGCAGCAGTCCTCGCTGATTCTAATTGAAAAGATATGTAAATACCATCTGTGTGCAGGTGAAAAAAGCTCACCTTTGCCAGAGCAAATGACCAGCATGCTGCTTACAGATAGCAGACTAATGTCCAGGAGGTGCTCAATGACCCATGTAAAGATATGGCAGTGTCAAACCAGCCATCTGGTTTGCTTCTATTGGTTTGACTGGTAAATCTCCTGACTAAGCAGAGGGGGAGATGAGCAGGGCATGCAGAGTAGCAACATGTCAAAAGCTTCTCTTTCTTCTTATTCTTCCCATTTTTCAGACCCCTCACTCTTTCTCTTACTCCCTCTCTAAGACACACACACACTTGGAGACCCAAACACAAACACACACGATCTCTGCACAAACTAAAGTAGAAGGGTTCTCATTAGCCTTATTATTTCCCTAAGAGTCAAACTTTTATTTAGATACACTAAGTTATGGGACTGTCTGGAGATTGGAGATTGATTTCAGCGAGGAGGCAGAGCGGAGAGAAAAGCATTGTAACAAGAAACCAAAACAGAACTATGTTTTTGGCACAACGTAATTATATTTCAATCATGCAAATGAGCTTGGTTTTGGTAGTTAGAGGGCTGTTGAAGTGTGTAATTGAAAATGCAAAAGATTGTCTCGCATCAAAATGTCGAGGAATGCGCTGGCTGACTGCTAATCAGAATGGCCCCCACGTGCTGCACCACACTGAATCGCTGCCTCAATCTCTGTAGAATTGAATCGTTTTATCTTAATTAACTGGGCAGAATCTATCCAGGTTTGTAAGAATGCCAGTTTCTTTCATCCTTCTCCCTCACTCTTTTTCCATTGAGCACACAGTGAATGAAAAAGGTCTGCTCTTTCCTTCTCTTTAATAAATTTCTGCTGCCCACTGATATTGAGTGGAAGCAGTAATCGAAGGATGGGATGCTGTCAGTTTGCTGTGGCTGTTCAGACTGTACCTGCCGCTGTCAGTAAAACTGCAGTCATTTTGTTTCGAGCACATGTTGCGCCAAACCTCTGCTCAATTCATATCGCTCCTTCACATGTTTGTGAGTTTATTATATGCAGAAACACCTTATACTGGCAGTAAATACTCTTTATCCAGTTTCACATCACTTCAGCTGGAAGTTCTGTTTGTTTATAAGCCTCATTTGTCTATTTCCCATCTCTAAATGTGTCCTGTAGCAGGAGACTCTAATGTTATTAGCATCATAATCATCTCCTACAGTGAGGTTTTACAGCTGCAGGAACATGCAAGATTTGTGTTTTTCATTAGTATGTTCAGATCCTTGTGCAAGCACAAATCTCCTGTTGTGGACTTAAGTAATGTTTCCAGACAAGCATAAAATTAGAATAAGCTAATAGTAACAAAAAAAAAAAAGCATGGAGAAGAAAACAGATTTGTCCTTTATTACATGTCCACTAACTGATAACCCTGAGACACTGCAGATAATTTGTGGAATAATGAGAAGTTAAATTAAATCATGTTACCCATCTGATCCCTCTGGTCCAACACTCATAAAACATGTAATTTCAGCACTTTAATTGATTGATACAATTATAGTTAAAATGAACATGAATAATTAGCTGTTCTATTGAAGCTATGATTTTTGTCTTGCTTATGCGTTGTGATAGATGTATTGAGGGGATTTTGTGAGCTTTATTTTAAATGCCCATTTTTCTTTCAGCTATGTTCATTCAACACTGGTCATGATTAAGAAACAAAACTAAATGAAACAAAACACTTAAGCGTGACAAAAACATATTTGACCCTTTTGGATATGGTGCTTGAAGAGGAAAGGTATATGAAAAAAAGACTTGGACAGAATGATGAAGGACACTGCAACCCCTATTATCTCAGCATGATTATTACACAGCAGAACCCTCCCATTTGCACTGGGAGCCAAGGTCATACCTGACGATTTCTAACTGTAATTCTACACCTAAGTTGAACATCCCAGCACCTTGGACAGATTATTCTGTTTTGTGAACAGGCTCTGGACTGCATAGTGTGATAATATGGGCTGACAAGATGTTTTCAAACATGTCTGATTTTATCTCGCTCTGTGGTACAAGACTCACCACGGCTGAGATCTGAAAGCAGCGTCGACTGTGAACAATCAGAGTTCACACAGAAATGAAAAAGAGAAAGAACTAGAGATTCAACAACAGAAACAACGATCATTCAAGCAGACAATTGACATCACCATCTCTTCAGACTTTGTTTGTTCCGCTCACAGCAGGTTACAGATTTATTGGAAGGAATGCAGAAATGACAAAGTGACTCTAGTAGAATGCGCATTGATGTTTGAAATTGCAAATTAAGCCAAACTGCTTCATACAGTTTTCATCTTGGATGTAAAATCAATTGGAGCTTGATTTTGTTTTGCTGGGTTTTATTCAAACACAAACGGTATTCTTGGTGTTATACAATGCTCTTTCAATTAACATAATGTATACCTTGTTCAGTGAACAACTGCAGAGGTCAAAGAGAAGTACAGGGATACAAGTAAAACAAGAAAATTTAATAAATGAACCATGGAATGTAGCTATGCACTGAGAATTAAAGGGAAATGTAATGATTATGCACCAGTGTTAAATATTTATCAAGTCCTGTTGTGAACAAATAAAGGATTCACTTTAGATGTTCTTTAAATATTAACAAGTATTTCAAAACACTACAGCCCATTATCCATTTTTATTTCAGCTTATTATAGTTAGTTGATGTCAGATTTCTGTTCATTTTGATAGATCGTTAGGAATAAATTTAAAACAAGCATAATAGAGAGAGAGAGAGAGAAACAAGGCATCATATCTCTCTACAGCAGGACTTTTAGCTTTATCAAATGTTAGATATGAAAAAAGTAGTCTTTGTTACATTAGCATTGCATCTAGCTGTATTATAGCCTATATCTGTTAGGGATCCCTTTTGCATGTTTCTGAACTGCATGATTTGCAAAGCATGAACAATTTGCTTTTGAAAAAAAAAAAAAAAGTCTTGTGTAAAAGATCTGGTTTACCTTTCATTCCCAGCCAGTGTGTAGAATGTACAGATCCAGTCGCAGCAGGGTGGGGTGGAAGCGAGGGTGGGCTTTACGCAATACTTCAAAGAGAAGTGCCCATGTGTCACTGTTAAAAACAACTAATGTGGGTGCAGAATTGCTAGTAACAGCTCAAAAAGTTGTTTTTTTTTTTACTGAAAACCTAATGGACAGTTATCCACCGGCCTTCCTTCTCCATCTGCACGGTATTTTGGATGATTTTTGTTGATACCGATCTGGCTGGCGTCCACATGCTTCTTTTTCTGACTGGCTGTATGCGTCTCTGATGGCGTCCAAAGGCAGTTTCTTCTATATCTGCTGGTATTATCCCCTGGAAAACAGTGTTAAATTCAGAGGAGCCAAACTGATGTTTTTGTTTTTGTTTTTGTCAAAGAAGAAAAGGATGGCTATTGTCTGCTGCTTCCACAATTTCTATTATTCATTACTTTAGCAAAACAAAAATATAGAAGCAGCTGACTTATTGTTGTTTACACAATAATCTTGAATGACATTTATGCAGCTCAAATATCTTCATGCCTTACATGTATTCATCTTTAGTGTTTAATTTCATGATCTACACAGTCTTAACATCTTAACTGGAAAAAAAGAAGTTTCCAGCTGTGACAAATGTTAGGGAATCTCCTGTACATGCTATTGTGGTAACTAGCTTGTAAATAAGCCAAGATTTTACAAGCATAACTGCTTTTTCTGTCATAAAGTTAAGATCTACAAGTAGAGTGACGGCCATAAGCTGATGAGAGGAACAGGAGCGCAATATAACATCAATGCTGATGATGCAAGACAGTTTTACAAAAGTTCAGGACGCTGGCATAAATGGTCAATCTATTGATTGATACAAATCCAGAGACATAAATCTCTCAGAAGAAAAAATACCAACACATTTTGTGAAATATCTGCAAACGGAGTGTTTCTCCAATGAATGGATTGGGAGGGGTGTTGAACAAAGTTCGTCTCCTGTCATACACAATTCTTCCTCAACTGACTTTAGTCATGTTTTGGTGGAATTTTCTGCATTAAAAAAATAGTTTAGGGTTAGGTAATACTTTAAAACTCAGATCCACCTTTTTGGGGTCACTGGGAGAGGCCCACCCACTCTGGAAATGAAAACTATCCTCTTAAACACATCACTTTCGAAGTTGAGATGTATGGAATATTTATATTCATTTCCATTAGTCTGAAAACAGAGATTTCGGATGTATTTCACGCTGTGTAGCACACTTACCTTGATGTGAAAAACAGGAACCATTTCCAGATCTGATCCATCACAATCTACACAAGAAAGGTTTGACGTGATTGATGAAGAATATTACTTCTTTTTTAGTGAAGTTCATGCCTCAAAGAATTCTCACTTGTCATAAAAATTGGGACTGTGTTTCCTGTCAATCAGCCACCTACCAAGAGTGGTGACTCCTCCTTCTTTTTAGGGGCTGTCACTTATCTCTGCATAACCAAACTGAAAAAGGGACAACAGGAAAAGAAAATCCTTTTGATTCTTTGTTGGCACAAATCTGAACTTTGTCTGAAAATGAAGAATGCTGCTTTCTTGCCTCTGATGGGTTTCCCACACTTCAAGCATGGGTAAATGAAAGATAAACGTGTCTAATTAGCCAGGCAGCAGGTGCAGTAAAATGGTTGGTTTTACCAGCAGGGAGCATCTTCACCGACTGGCTGTAAATATTGATTGTTGTTGATTGGGTGTAGTGAGCAGAGCACAGTGGGAAGAGCAGCTGGCCTTGATAGCTTCCTCCCAGCATGTCGTGCAAAGTTAGAGTTTCCTTTGTTTGGGGGACGGATCCACTTTTCCTCACTTTTAGTGTCTGTATGGGTTTGTTATTTCTTTGTTAGCCTTCTTCATTGCTGTATAAAGACTGGCTTTATGACACATCGGTGGTGTTTATTTTGTTGTTCCCACCACATATTGTTTTATCCACACAGTCCAAGGATGTTCAAGTAGAAATCTCTGCTGTATCTCTTGTATATATGCATGCATGTGACTGTCAGGGCGTTGATATGAACGCGTGAGGATGTCAGTGGTGTGCAGCAGATTTAAACCTGAAGAATCGGGTTCAATTCAATTTTTGAGGGTTTAGTTAGAGGCTGAAGTGGAAAAGTAAGAAAAGTTAAAGAAGGTGAAGAAGTAACACATGGAGGATGTGAGATTGAAAAGGAGGAAAAAAACAGAAAAAAGCTTTAAAAGATTGCCGGTATAAACTCTATATGCATCCCTGAAACTAGCTTTTTTACAAGATGAATAAAAAAAACTTATGCACTTCAGGAAATGAAGTGAAATTGATTCAATTAAATTAGTAAGACCAAGAGACTGTAAAGATTTATAAATATGCTTTTGAGAGCAACGATGCTTGAGTTTCAGCTCTAAATGCCACACTGGAATATCGTATTCGGTCAAATCTGTCTTTTTCCCCCATTTTCTTTTTAAACAAAATGTTCAAACTCACGCTGTCTGAAAGGTCATTTGGTCAATAGCTTTTTTTCAGTGATGCATGAGAGACAGAGAGAGAACATAGGCCAAGCTCACAAGCTGACATTCATTTTTACCCTCAATGCCTGTGTATAATTATTTGAGCCTCAGACTCAAAGACACAAGCACTTATCTAATCAAATCTGACACTCTCAGTCACATTGTAACATCACAAATGTCTAGCATTCAGGCAATAGATGCTGTAATTACCTTTGACCCTGCAGAGTTGGAGGAAAAAGTGTTCATTATCCGTATCTTTATCCCATGTGTTGTTGTATTGGCATTCAGGGATTCACCACCGTCTCTTTACAGGGTGCAAGTCCTGTGTCCTTATACTCGACTAATGACCTTAAACTTGCACAGTCTGGAACTATCACATTGCAGTTGTTATGGTATCTTCATGCTGGAGAATCTTCTCTGTAGGCAGCTAAAAAATAAAATCAGCAGCAGTTCTTGTGCAGATGCAAACAAGCGTGCCTTACACCTTGATCCAGTGGACAGAATGATGAAGGATGAAAATGGCTGAACATGTGGCAGACACCATTCAAAAATATATATATTTTTAAAACTTCACGTGATTTCTGATTTCCTGACAGTTTCATCATGCTCATACAGATTCTGCAGTACTTACAAACCATTCACTAAATAAAAACTTTTTTAAAAAAAGGTTCTTAACAGGAACAGTAGATCCATCCATCCATCCATTTTCTATACCCGCTAATTCCTGTTCAGGGTCACGGGGGTCCGCTGGAGCCTATCCCAGCTCACTTCGGGCGAAAGGCAGGGGTACACCCTGGA
>JBAMYA010000004.1:11270822-11282950 GCA_037176975.1 Arrhamphus sclerolepis | reverse complement strand
GCTGGAGCCTATCCCAGCTCACTTCGGGCGAAAGGCAGGGGTACACCCTGGACAGGTCGCCAGTCCATCGCAGGGCGGAACAGTAGATGATACATGAAAAAGATTAGAAATTATTTTTTTTGTGAGGTGATGTGAATCACAGAAGAAGACACAATGATTGATGATGATTCTTTCATTGCTGTGTGTGAGTGAATGTGTTCACCCAGACACATGTGCTGCTAATTTTGTCTCAGTAAGATCAAAAGCGACACTACAATAATCTGATAGTGCATGTGTGTGAGTCGTAATCCAAGATCCCCTCGAGCTACCCAATAGTCTTTTTCATATCCAAGCCACTGAACGGTGTGTGTGCTGTCAGCTCAGCAGCAGTGTTAGGACCAAGTACTCCCCTACATGCCCCACTGATCTCTACAGGGGGCTGTGCAAGATATGGAACACACATATGCGCATGCACACACACGTACACACACACACACACAGAGCCTATAAATCAGGTCCATGTTATATTCTGGGATTGTCAGTGAGGGCACATCTACACAAACAATGCTTTGTGTTGCACATTTGGTCCACATACAAACACACACACAGTATTGATGCCCACAACATCACATTCTCCATTTCTGAGCATGCCAGACCTCTCACGCTGAAAACAGCATGACCCTTGAAGCCATCTCATCTCTGGCTGAATGAGGAGCATGAAACATCCTGTGTGGCTGAGAGATGAGTTCACATAGATGCCAAGTTGAGAATGAGAGCCCTGGAGAGATTGTTCAGCTATGAAGAATGTCCTTGTGAAGATTTTGGGACACAATTCTTTAGCTTTTGAGAACATACAATATGAAGTGACAGATGAACAGCTTGGCTCATTTGCAAATGTATGGGAATTTTGTTACGGTTACCCTACTTTCATACCTGTTTTTGACAGATGTCTAATCACTAATCAAACATTTTATTTAACATTCTGATCTTTTGGCTTTAAGAGACATAAAAAAGTCAATCACAATTTCCTTTCTTTTTTTTATAGAACCCTGAAATTTGCTATTTTAAATCAAACTGCTGCATCAGATTAAACTAGTTTATTAGTCAACATTTTAAAAAAAGCACTTGCACAACTTAGTGAGCTGTTGCACCAAGATTGTTCTTCATAAATCAGGGCTCCAACATGAGAGGTATGAGTTGAAGCAAAGGAGGGGATAATAAAACGTCAAGAAGGTAAATCACCATGTAATGTTGCAAAAGACGTTGGTTGCTACCAGTCAGCTATGTCTAAAATCTCGACAATTATACTCCAAGAGTTTACATCTGCTATATTTAAACCAAAACTTATCACAGAAATTTGAGGCCTTGTGAAACCTCAAACTTTACTGCCTCTTCATATTGAAAAAAGACAATAAGTAAGATAAGTAAGGACCTGGATGTTCACAACGATCTCCAGGTATCCTGAATGTCTTTTTACATTCCTTATGCTGTATGTTTAGGATTGTGTGATGCGTTGACAATGGGATTGGGCTCAAATATACTTTTCAACAAAAACTCTTATTTTAGTTTCTGATTTAATATGTTTGATGACAAGTTTAATTGGTGTATGAAGCTAAAGTAGTTGAGCAGAAATTGGGCCTCTGTGAATTAACTCTGGGTACTCCAGTTTCCTCCCACAGCCAAAAATCACAGATGTTAGGCTGACTGGTGATTCTAAATTGACTGCAGGTGTGGTTGATGTCCTTGTGGTCATTTGTTGAACTGGCCGCTTAGATGGGTGGCTGTGACATTGTGTGCAGATTTGGTTAACCTCCAACCGGAACATTTCCAGGTCAATCCCCAGCCCTGTCATGTGCCAAAGCAATCCTGAGCAGGACACCAAACCTTGCTCTCTTCTCCCCAGGCACTCACAAGGAGGGGGTTGAGTTAGGGAAACCTATGCCAAATCAATATTTCATCCACTGGGTGGACAAAATGGAAGAGCTGAAAAAAATTGCTTGTTTGATTGACTGGTGACCTGTCTACAGGGTACCTTGGCTCTCACCAAATTACAACTGAGATGGCCCACTGTCCCCTGTAATCCTGAGTGGATGGTTGAGGCACATCTTGAATATATTCTATGTTCTTTCCTACTCCTTTTTGACCAGCCTGATCCAAGTGCTGACATCAGGTTTATACCAGTACCAATTAAGAGTTCTTTAGAACATTTGAATATCTTTTTTCATGCAGGTGAAACAGCAACCACAGTGCCACAACTTCATGACAATCTAAATGTCTTTCCAAAACTGGCTGCACTGCATCTGAGCATTTCAAGCAGCAGTTGGTGTTTTGAATCCCTTTGGAACTTTTTACATCCCAACATGATGGTTATAGTTCTAGTTCTGGTCTATTACCATGATCCCACTTTCAGCCACTGATGAAAGTCATTGATGTAGCCCAGCAGAGAGCTGGTGTGGCTAGCATTGGTTCATGTTGTGATCTTTAAATCTTTGGAGTTTAGAACTGGTCCCAACAGCAGCAGCTGTGGTCAGAAATATGGTGGCCATTAACATGTTTACATATTAAATTTTATCATCTCTTAATATGAGACCCTGTAACAAGAGCAATCTTTCCATTTATAGACTAACTCATGCATTGTATTTGCCTGAAACTGTGTCAGTGAATTTGACTTCTGCTCAGGGACTAGTTTTTTTTTTTTTTTTCCCACCAGTTCAAGATCAGTATTTCAAGCTGTTAAAATTTCATGACTGTTGTCTCGTGTGACAAAGAGCAACTGTGCTTTTATCTTTGATGGCTCTTGGTAAAGTGAGAATATAAAAACAAAAGAGCTTGCTAGAGGCCAGGGGATCTACACCAAGCTGACAAAAACAGCAAGACGTGATGTCCAATATGATGAACTGCTCAGCTGGGTTGTTAAAAAAACAACTATCCATTCAATATGAGCCCCACTGCATGTAAATCAGCTTTAGATACAGATAGGGGAAAAAAATCAAAGAACAAAAACAAACTTTTGTTTATTTATTTATTTATTCACAGTTCTAAGTCAGAGAGAGGGTCTTCGTTTTACCTGACCCTGTATCAATACGCTGAATTTGTCCAGGACCTTGCACTCCTTGGCAGATCGATTTACACATACATAAACAAGCAAGTTGTTTCTCTGGTATTTAGGAAAGGTAATTAACTTGTGAGAGTCATTTTGGAATCCCTCTAAGGTTTGAGACAATAATAGGTAGCTTAGATACTGACATGCCCTGATCAACTGCTTGCTTTTCTCTGAGAGCCTGCTCTGTTTTCTGGACACCCAGACATGTGATATGAATACCAATGCATGGAAGCACAAATGCCCTCATCCACATACTAATAGAGTAACTTAAGAAAGACACTATTTAGGTGTTGTCATTGCAGTAAACCACAGGACATAATTTGTCTTTGCAGATCCACTTGCAGCATTCTGATCGAAGATCTCACCTCTTTTTCCCACATAATGAGCACCCTGCATCATATGAACAATAAGAATTTTAGAGTAGATAATGCCTGGATTGTGAACTTGATAGCAACAGCATGAGATCAAACCATGAGACAGCAGAAGCAGTTTCTGCTTTTGACAGCTTCCTAAGAACACGAATCGATGCAGATGTGATTCCTCAATGATTTCTCATTGGTGTGCCACTTTTATTCCAGCAACCTAAATCAATACCAAACAGCAGGTGCTTGATTTGCAACCATAAATGTTTTTGTTATTCTTGCTCTGGCAAGGCTCTTAGGATCAGCAGCCATTTCATGTGCATCTACTTAGGTGAGAATCAGCTTTCATCAAAATAGTCATAATGACCTTTACAAAGTGTTGTCTTTGTATATAGTACAGTTTATATCTGTGCTGTTTAGAATTTCACAGAGTCATTATATTGCACTTCAAATGTTTTGTCTGGTAAAAGGATGCTATCATCATTATGTCTATATATATATGTATATATATATAGATATGTATATATCAGTTATCAAATAAATTGTTCATTAATCCCCAAATGATGGCTATCATTAACATTTGGTTTTGTTCATTGTTTTAGTACAGAGGGATATTTGCAGTACCACAGATACATATTTCTTTGCTCTGATCATGTGATGTGAGCATTATACTTTCTACTTGACCATTCAGGCTTTTTTTTCTTCTTATCTAACTTTTTTGTGATGCATTTTCCATGTCTTTCATTTTCTGTATTTGCTTGTTTGTGTTGTTATTGTCCTTGGAATCGACCCTCTGTATTAAGTGTCCAAGATAAGTTTTGGATAATTAAAGAATGTTTTATCTTTTCTACAACACCAATACCAAAATATTTGGAAGCTGTGTAATACATAAATAAAAAGAGAATACAATGATTTGTAAATCTCCTAAACCCATATTATATTCTCAGTAGAGCATATAGAACATACCAGATGTTGAAACTGAGACATTTTGGAAAATATTAGCTTTTAACTTTGATGGCAGCAACACATCTCAAAAAGGCTGGAATGGGTTGATGTTTACCATTTTGTAGCATCCCCTCTTCTTTTAACATCTGTCTGTAAATGTCTGGGAAGCAAGGAGACAAGTTACTGGAGTTTTTTCTGATGCAGGATGCTAGCTGCTCAACAGTCCTAGGGCTTTATTGCTGCAATAATTGTATTTTATGATGTGCCAAATATTTTTTATTGGTGAAAGGTCAGGACTGCAAGCTGACTAGTTCAGCACCTGGCCTCTTCTCCTGTGAAGCCATGCTGTTGTGATGGAGGCAGTATGTGGTTTAGCTTTGTCCTGCTGAAATATGCAAGTCCTTCGCTGTTAGAGGCATCGTCTGGAAGGAAGCTTATATTGCTCCAATACCTCTATGTACTCGTCAGCATTGATGGTGCCTTTCCAGACATGTAAGCTGCAGACGCCATTAAGTCTAACTCCACACCATCCGAGATGGAGGCCTTTGAATTGTCTGCACACAGGTGTAAATACATGCAATTAGAAGTTTAGAATTTTTAAAATGAAATGAGAAAATAAAACCATTATTTTTAAATGACTGACGAGACTCAAAAATGTCATGGTAAAAGTTCAACTTTGCAAGTGTACAGAAAGTCTATTCCTGAATGTCAAATTACACTTCTGTCAATAAGATGCAAAATAAGGAGAGTCATCCATTGGCAGCCACTGGGAGTCAAATATTAGAAAGCATCTTTGATGAGTCTTTGAGTTCTCATGCTTAATGATCGACCTGGTAGATCTGGTTGGCCAACCTCCTCTTGATTTGTCAGCGACATGTTGGTGAGCTCTGAGACTGGTTGGGCCTAATATAGTAGGTGAGAAACCTAAATTATATGTGAAATAATCTGGTTATTATGTGATTTCTGACTTTTAACTGACTTTGCATTCTACACACACACACACACACACATTCATATAACTTGACCTTGAAATAGATGTTCTGTGCTATTGCCCACTTTTATTACAGACATGTCATTGTAAAAGGCAAAGGAGTTCAACATTTTACAGCATGTTATGCATGATGATAAGATGCATTTAAGAATTCTTTTGGCAGCTCTGTGATAACACAGAAAAACTTAGTTTAAAAAGCTTTTTTCTCTCTGAATAGATTTTCAGGTTGAATTGTCACTGGAGATATAGACTGTGTACAAACATTAGGACATTTTTTTAAGTTCAGTCTTCAATAAAATGCTTTTCTTTCCCCTATCCATGGTACAAAATAAACCTTTTTAGTTGCACAGATTGAGTTGTATGCAAAGAATTTGGACTTAGTAGGACACAATCATACAGATGCAATGATATGAGATTTTTGTCTCTTACTGTCTTACTTCATCACAATTCTCAATTAAGAGTGTGACTATTGCTTAAGAGCCTCCAAACTCAATAGCTTTTATTCACAATCTTTTCCTCAACATTTTATAGTGTGCTAGCGCCTACACAGTTGTGCTATTGCTTGTGTGAAACAGGTGTAAGGATCAAAAGAAAATGGTAACTTTCACACAGACAATAGTCTTATCTATAGGAAGATTAATAAAAAAAACAAAACAAAACAAAAAAACAAAACAGTGCCAGTCTTGCTCCTGAATTTGTTACAGATGTATTCTAGCTACAGGTAACCTTGAATATCACTAATATTTCAATGAGACAGAAAGTGTTTTAAATGCATTTTATGATATGCAGCAACACTTTTTATGGCCCACTGTAAGAAAAGAAAAAAAAAACTCTCTGAAAGGCCTTTTCTCAGCATAAACCCAAGGCAATTGCAAGGTAATTATCTGACTAAACCTTTCATAGCTTCTGTTAATCATAAAATCTGGCCAGAGATCCATGAGTTTGATGTAAAACTAGGCCTGGGCACTGAGAGAAAATGATAGACAGCCTTTTTCTTGTTGTCCTTATTTCCATTTCCTACTTATTCCCCCAACCACCACACTCACTCAAAGATTCAACATCCTCTGTGGCACTTTTGGAGGAGGATATGTATAAAGAAATGTATGCCACGAGCATTTCTTGCTGCAAGGAGAGACCTCTAAGTTCATCTAATTTCAGAGTTTCTGAGCAGCCACGGAATGACTGTCTGTTCTCTCCCTTGGCTCCTGCTGGAGCGTGCGGTGGACTTCCTCGGGGCCATGGGAGACCAGGCTCCTCTCTTGCAAGCTGTTTACCAGCTCGCTGCTGTCAGAGGCACACAACTCTCCTATGGTGCCACTGATCAACACACCACACTGACTCTCTGCCTGATGCGTCTCTGCACACATTCCTTAATTCTTAAAAAATGCTTTGAGGCCATACTTAGAGATATCACAGTGAGAATTTTAGAGTCTGAACCTCTGATCATCTTCAGTTTGACCAGTGGGGTGCATACTAGCTCAGATTCTAAAGAACTGGTGATATATTTATCCTGAGGCTGCATGTCAGTTGTCTACAAGGAATTCCAAGTGTGCATCCTTAGATTGCCACATGCATAGGCACAACCATGCATCCAGACACACATAAATCCACAGACTGACAAGCATTTCTTACTCACATATTTCAGTTTTATGGCAGACATGCTATGTTACGATGTGCTTGTACTCATCATACATAGTCAGAAAAAACAACTGCAAAAGCAGTGAGTATTATTTCACTCTTACTTACAATATAATCCACTCTTTTGTTTATTGCATGTTTTGTTTTTAATATTCCGTCTGATTACTGGAAAGCCAACTCTGTAAATCTAAATATGTACTCAGTGCACATAGAACATTCATCAATTTGCAAACCACAACCCCTAACAACTCTCAGTGTGTTTCAATGTAAAATGTCCATCCACCAGACACCAGAAAATTCTTGAGTTGTTCTGAAATAACTGCTCTTGCTGTAGTAAGCTCTAATTGTCAAAATGCAAGCCAGTGATGGAGATATGGTGAATTGGTTCTGTTGGTAACTGTATAAAGTGTGTTCCTAATGGATGCACTCAAATACATATGATGCATTTCATTAATAAAATTGCCTTTTTTTTTTTTTAATAAGCAATATGTTTACAATTTACAGTCATACTATGCCACTGCCAAAAAAATATGAAACATTTAGCAAGTAATGGCTGAGCTATTATAAAACAGCAACTTGACACATTCCTGATTAAGTGAGAGGTAACTATTCTATCCCACCCAACCTTCATTATAGAATATAAAGACTGTCACCGAAGCCTACAGTTATTACACGTCTCAACTACTGTGCCATACTGCAGTCCTTTAACAAGCATCTGGCAGGTTTGGAATGACAACTTGCAGAGAGCTACTGGTTGCATGGCAACTAGTGGCAGCTTAAGAATCATGGGACTTCAATTCAGATTTGCTTTATTGGCATGAATTGGACAAAAATGTGTTGAGGGACTTGCATGTTGTTGCTAACGCAAGTGCTGCCGGCCAAAGCTTGCAGTTTCATTGTACGACTCAACACTTTGACATGGAAGCCAGATGGATTAGAAAAAAGAAAGAAACACGGAAGAAAAAAATCCAGTGGAAAGGGAAAAAAAATATATACATATATGCGAAAGAATGTATCAATTCTGACTTCAGTGAACAGGAAAAGAAAGTAATCTGCCTAAAAGATGTGCAGTCTGTGCTTAGATTGGTCATATTCAGATTTTTCAGATTCAAAGATCACAAAAGCACAAATATAAGGTTTGACTGATGGCTCAGTGCTGTTGAAATGGTTGTTGTCACAAATCTTTTGAAAAGTATTGTCACTCTAACAAGGGTAAGCCATAGGGTGGCTCAGATAATACTAAACACAACGGGCCCTTAGGTGATGTAGTGTTTGTGCAGGTTGTTTGATGACTGCAGTTTTCCTGTAGGACCCTAAAATACTTGCTGGCATGTCAGACATCAATATTCCTTATGTAGAAACTGAAAAAAAGAAGAGAAAAAAAAGAAAAAAGAAAGGATAGAGCGAGATGTCAGAAACTACTGTGCTGTCAATGCACATTATACATGGAAGTGTGTGAAACCCATGTGCTCCCTCAACTGATACACTCCTTTTAAATCTAAATGGTCTACTATCACAAAACAACCTTGCCTTATCTTTTCACCTGTGTGATGATGAGATGTGACAAAAAAAATGTAAACCTATTTTAATTCTACAGTTCTGCTTTTCAGGACATTAAAATTCATCTAGTTTTACCAGGTATCAAAATTCGACACATACAACCTCAAACAAATAGCAAGATATTAAACTGCTTCACTTTTTAATGAACTAAAACTTTGCAATATGAATGAAGGAACTGCTGCTTGGCTTTATTTTTTTCACATTTAGGAGCATGATGTCTTTTAGAGAACTGAAATGCAACTACTCAGTCTCACTTTTCTTTTTTTTCCTCTCATAAAAAGTTCATACTACATCACTATGAAGCACAATTGATTAGGTACATCAAGTAGCGAGTAACATCGTGTAAACTCGGCCCTTTGGATCAGGGTGTTTGAAAGTAGAATGAACTTCAAATGTTTTCCTTCCTCTGATGTACTTCCTTGTTCCTCTGGCATTGAACTGAGGGCAAATTAGATATTCCATTGACCCAACGTCACATCTAGTGGTACAAAATGTAATTTGCATGAGTCTGCCCCAACCTTTTTAACCTAGGCTGCATCTCCACACAAAAATATAGGAATCTTCTTGACGTAACAACATGATTAATGGTTTTCCAGCTTCCGCATTAGAAAATATACAGAATACCAAACATTTAAGATATTGTCATGATGCAGGAGAGCAGGAATAATGATCATTTTCAACAAAAGGTGAATTAAGCCACAGAACATCCACAAACATTACCTGTGGGTAACAGAGCAATGGGCCTTTCAGTGAATGAAAGGCAGATTATTGACTTTATCAAGGATTTTCACTGGTACTTTTCTATCCTTCTGTGGCCTCTTTAGCTCTATTGATGATCGTTGGCATGATGGAGTTTGTTTCAGAAGACATTAAACATCCACCTGCAGGTTTTTTTTTTTCCCATTATAATCATTCATAAATTAAATGCATGAAAGTCATTACACACAAAATATTTTGATCATTCCAGGTTATGAGTCAGACAAACCATTAAGGATAGCTTTGAATTTGTGCAAATTTAGACACAAAATAGTGTCATTTTCTAAAGATATTTACAAAGGTAAGAAATTAGATATTGATTTCCTCTTGTGTTATTGAAAGGATTAATGTTATTGTTATCATGTTTGAGTTACTGAAGTAGCTCTGGTGCCCGCTCTCCACGATCCAATGACTTTTTTTTTTGTAGAGTAACCTTGCTGGAAATGCCAGGACATTATTCACACCACTCTTATTTGTCAGCTCACTGCATTATTCCTGCCCACTTAACTGCATCTGATTTTATATATTTGCACACAGAAAGAATCCCCAGCATGGAATACACAATAT
The DNA here is from genome assembly GCA_037176975.1 of Arrhamphus sclerolepis. NCBI lineage: Eukaryota > Metazoa > Chordata > Actinopteri > Beloniformes > Hemiramphidae > Arrhamphus > Arrhamphus sclerolepis. The sequence goes on along the minus strand of JBAMYA010000004.1, from coordinate 11,273,049 downwards.
TCCTCCAATGGATTCACTTGAACATACAGTAATTACCATGTGCAAAAAGTCATTGTTATTTATGACACAGGGTCCCCCTCCATCTAAGGACACAACGCATCATCTGTCACTGTCACTACTTTTACTTGATTTGCTTTCAGAGTTTGGTTACTTCAGTCAGAGAGCGAGCTTGTCACATTCATGATCTCACCGAGGCAATCTGCGGTCCTAAATGACAACAGCTGAGCCTGCACAGTTAAAGCTGAAGCTACGATTACCCCTGTGGGTGCCCTCATACGAAGGCTAACTGCTGCTCTGCTCCGCTCAGCACATTTCCCATCCCTTCAAGAACTATCGTCTCTTAGTTCATCTCATCCAAACAACCACCAGCTCCTTTGTGACTCCCAGTGCCATCGTTTGGTTTCCCCTACTCCCTGTCTGACATCGTACACTGCGCAACAGTAGGCCCAAAGGTAGTCGGCAGAATGAAGATGTCATAAAAAGCCTGTCCATGTCCCAAATGTGTCTTCGATGCAGAAAGTTTTGACACTTTTTTTTTCTTCCCTCTTTGCACAACTGGCAAAGTGCTGCTCATTCAGTGCTTCATTCAGTCCCTCCACCAGAGAGACGTGATGCCTTACACAATCAAATGTTGTTTTTAGAGCAGACAAATAAATGTTCTCAAAATTCTCCCCAGCTGTGCACAACTAATGCCTAAATGGGCAATTTTTCTTTCCCCCCTTTTTTCTTTCAGATTCTTTTAAAGCAGAAATATATTATTTTCTAGCGAACAGAGAAGGAGGGTGGGTATTAAATGTCAGTCTTTGCAGCACTTACCTTTTGGATCAAATTGAGGCCACCTGTGGTGCAACACACTGGTTATTGAAGAAATGACAGCTTACAAACAGCACATTTTCAGCTTTGTTTAGACCCACCAATATGTATCTTATATATCTGTGTCCCTGCAGAGAAAGAAAAGAAATGTAAACTCTGTTTTGCAGTGTCCTTCATGGTAATGCAGACTTTCTATCTTTGTAGCAAAGTGCATAAAAAAAGGTACAAACGCGGCAATAGATACTAACGAAAAGCAAGCTTGTTGCAGGAAACAAAATCATATTCAAAGAGTAATCAACTGTGTCATCAAAGTTGTTTTAATTTAGTTGAATAATTAGCTTTTCAAGGGCAGAACAGGAAGTTTATTCATCATTAAGGGTGTTTTCTCAAAAATTATGTCCTCAGTTCTATTCAGTAACTTTCAGTTTAACTCAGATCAGTTCAGTCAGTTCAGTTTTATATAACTGGCCAGAACATCATCAGAAGTCACCCCCAACTGAACCCACCCATATACACAGAACATGTTTATAAAGTCTGTATTTAATGTCTAAATTGATAGTTTTTGTATATGTAAAAATCTTAATGAATATTCTTCTTCTAAATATTGTATATGTTCATCATTTCAAAGATTATGGTTTCCCTTATGAAAATGATGAAGGCCCTCTTCAGACAAACTAAAGAAATATGTAACAAAAATAATGTCTATTTGTTGGATCATTCTTTCTCCCTTTGTTTTTAAGCTAAAATGAGAGACTGATGCTTGGGAGAAAAACATAAGAAGCATGCTTTAAACTCCTTATGTTCAGAGTCATACTTTGTTGACATGACCCAAAGGCTCTTACAGAGCTAAAGAGACCATAAGATTTACCCGAGGCGAAAACAAGTCAAGTTCTGGAGAAACATGAGTCTCAGACTTATTGCTGATATCTGAAAGAATTGAAGTCCTGTCCCATCCATCTCAGCCAGGTCACAATACTTCATTTTCCCTCATTTCTCTGAAAGGGGAAAATATGATTCCCCTATCGATTGCTGCATAAATGTGTTGCCTAGTGATGAAAGATGAGGTATGCTTTGCTTTTATGTGATCCGATTAACCTCCAGCTGGGAGTGGGCTCTCTGCTCTGCCCCGGTTCTCCTGCAGTGTCAGGGTGCCTCAGAGGGGCACTTAGAGCGATTAGTGTTCCTTTGTGTATTTTCTGTGCTGAGATATCATCCAAGACATTTCATTAATGATGGGACTTTATTGCAAGCCACTGGACAAAGATTTATTTCAGAAGGCACTTAATTTAAGATTTAAAATAAGTTCATACACATATGTGTGTATATATATATATATATATATATATATATATATATATGTCTATATATATATATATATATATATATATATATATATATATATGTGTGTGTGTGT
>JBAMYA010000004.1:11254657-11270722 GCA_037176975.1 Arrhamphus sclerolepis | reverse complement strand
TTAAAAATAAATAAATAAAATAAAATAAAATGTCAGTCTTGGTCAGTTCAACAACTGAAATGATTTAAGGGCCTTTCTGTAATGTGGATTTGTCATGCTGTTTTCAGCTGTTGGAGAACCTCTGTCTTGTGTCCTTTTAATATGCACACAAGACCTTATCACAAACACTGTTTGATAAGGCTTTTAAACTTCTTGACTTTGCCAGTGGTAATTGCTCACTGGCACCGGCTGACATTTATATCCAGCCCTCCAAGAGCCCAGAAATACTCTTTAAATTCTATTGTTCGGTGGCTAAAAATGGAAAAGTAACCTCTTGCAGTGACCAAATGTGCTGTGACCAAAGTCGCCACTGATGATGATTCAGATCCTCTCAGCAGTTTCTCAACAGATCGAGCTCTGATGTGAAGCAAATGTTTAACAAGAGGAAAATACCATATTAAGAACATGCCTTCATGTTTCACCTTGTGGATGTAGAAAAACTGGAGAATTAAATGTTTTTTTAGATGTCACTGTTACAAAACACAGAATTGTATTTGCTGAGGATAAATTGACTGAAATAAGATTAAAAAACATAATACACACCCACACACAAAATGCATTGTGTGTATTTTATAACTTCAATGATTGATAATTTTCATCAAAATGACTTTGATTATATTATACAGAGATCTCCAATACTTGTTTGCATCCATTCAACCCCCTTTTTTCATGTCATAAAGGCTATGGACAGATATTTAAAATAAATATTTAAATTTAGCTGTCTTATTAGAAACAACATTTCAGAATATGACATGTAGAAGAGTCGGCAAGAGGTAAAAGGATGGACAAGTGGACCAGCTTCCACCAGAGTCCACCTGTCAGCCTGTCAGTCAGTAAATGCGTGTGGAACGATAATTAGGAGCAGCTGGAGCACTCTGTTACAGGTGCTTCTGGATGAACGAGGGCCTCCTACAAAATAGAGGCTTCCCATCTGTAATTTTGCTCTTTTTCTGACCAATCTCAACACCTCCACTTTGACAACATCTCCTGCTGTAGGTCTCATGTAAGAAAATCTTTTTAGATCAAGGTAGCACTTAAGTCAGACAACTTAATGTGTTTGATAAGGGAGTGGCTGCAAAACACAGACATGGTAAAGGATAAATAAGATGAGAAGAGGAGGAGGTTGAGAGAGAGAGAGAGAGAGAGAGAGAGGATGAAGGGATTATATTTCTTGGGCAAAGTTGTTCTTAGGTCACAAGGGATAAAAACAGGTGATTACGACAAATGATTTGATTTGAAGCAACACATCTGTCTTGGGAGCTTAAGTGCTTTAATATCATTTTTAGAGTTTATTTGTGAAAGTTGCTTGCTTCATGTTGAAGGAATAGCATGGAAAATCTGTTAAAAAAACAAACAAACAAACAAAAAAATTAATATGTAACTGCATGTCTGTGAACTCTCTGGCTTACACAACATGAACACAACATGATGACATTAAATCCTAACCCAAACATCTGTCTAAAGATGAGGTCTGAATATTCAATTTGCAGTCAGACTCCTCACTGGACATCCTCAGGGGGTGTCAGAGCCCAAAAATCCTCTGCAAGAGTTTACAGTCAGGATTTACAGTAGAGGTTAAGTTATCTACACAAATCATTCCCTTTTTCATTTGCAGCAACAGTCCTGCAGACGTGATTTACGAGTATAGTAGCTGCAGACAGGGGATCCAAGGGCAGCTCAGAGCTGCATATCACACTGGCTTTGCGTCTCTGTTTACGTCGTCCTGTTGATGTCACACAGAGGGACACATCTTAAATCTGAAGTTACAAATTACAACTTCTTTTTTTTTTTTCCAGTAATGAGATATCAAGTCCCATCTATGTCATAGTTAGAAGAAACTAGGACAGTGTGCCACATGCCCCCAGAGAAAAGGATAGACAGGAAAATCCTCTCAATGTGCTTTAAGCATGATCTAGCATCAACTAAGCGCTTGCTCCATCCTTGACATCATGCTTGGTTTCCTCATTTTGTAAAGCTTAAAATCATTCTGCAGTAAAGATCATGTAATAGTAGTTACTCACAGTGGACAGGAAAGCCTAAACTATTCCTCTCCACTTGTCTAACCATTTGCAACATGAATAGAAACTTGAAAAAAAAATTGTTTGCAAAATAGTGAAACTAATTCATTACTTTATTATGACTTCTTTCCCTTTCTCATTTTCATTTGTGACCCGTATCAGTTTCAGTTTCATTTCACTTTTGATGCAAATGATTAAGAAGAGAGAGGTCTGTAATTATTTTTAGCTATGTGGGTGTTTTGTTTTGTTTTTTGCCAGCAAACATAGTTTTGTATTCTAATGGAGAAACAGGCATTGTTTAAAATACTAATTTGAAAGGGGAAAAAAAAATAAAACTATGGATAATTGCTGAATTTCTTTTTTCATCAATGATGCTTCAGCCCATATCCCAGGTGCTAGCAAATACCAAAAATATGCCTTTCTCTTGTGTGCTTCATCTTAAAGAGGACATATTATTTTAGGGGGTATTCATCTTTTCTTTAGGGCATTATAAACATTTTTGCAAATGCAAAAGATATGGCAACTTGCTGTTTCTTCACTACACGCCACAGGCATGTACTCTCCCAGACTGGGAGTCATTTCAGTCCAGTCTTCAGTCTAAACATGACACTCACATCATGTTAAAGTGGGTAGTTTAAGAGAACTTCAATATTAATCATCTTACTTCCAGATCAGCCTGTACAGTTCATATGGAGCAGGTGGGTTAACCCAGTACTGCATTGTTGTTTCTGAAGTGCTGCTCTTGTGACTGGTTCTGTCCATTGGCTGAGCCAGACTGTCACAAATCACTACTACGCCATGTGTCCAACAGCATTTGGGCTTCAGGACAGAAAATCAATGGGCTCTAATGGGCTTCTCCATCAGTCCAAATATATGAAGCTTCATGCTTGATGGTGAGGAGACAGAGGTGGTATGGGGCATTTACGAGACGGGGAGGGGGGAGGGATGAAGGCTTCCATGATGCCTGTTGTGGTTTGATGTCCTTGGATTGAGATTGAGCTCAGCTGTCAACATCAGGGAGCAGATGCATAAACAGCTTTTCTTACAGGCAAAATTATATTTATAAAAGAAGACTTTACTCACCTCATGCACATTTGCATACATATGTTTTAGACGCTGATATGTTGAAGTGAAAACAGAAGGAAACAAGACATAATTTAAGAGAGGCAATAACAGTTTCATCAGAACTGTTCAATACATTCCTGCCAAAGAGTTTAAAGATTTGGCACAATATCATATTTGGCTCATCTATGGCAGTAGGCTTCCAACGTCCGGTAAAAAAAGAAAAAACATAACAAAAAAAACTACATATAATGTTCCATCTGTATTAATGACTGCCTCTTAATTATCTCCATTAAAGACTGCATAAAAAACAAGATGTTGCTTAACCTCCACCAATCAAAGTGAGACCTTCCTTGTTTCATCAGTTTGTTTTTTTTGTTTTGTTTTGTTTTTAATTTTACTTTAGATGGGCCTTTAGCTCTGAATATAGAGTTGATGTCTTCTGTTAATGTTTTCCTGTTCAGCAGTTCATTTTCTGTTTGTTATTCCAGAACTCGAGAACCAAGACCTCCAGATGAAACAAATTTCCCTTCTTCTACTTCACTGATGAGTGTCCTAGTTTCACATTTAGTACAGTTGTGCTTCTTTGCTTTTACTTCCACCTTCATGCCTATTTAATTTGTCACAAACAATGTTTTTTATTTGCAAATGACAAAGAAGAGCAGTGCCTTCACCCATTTGTGACTAACATTGGAATGAAAACCAGTCTTGTGCATGTGCATACTCTTCCATGATGATCGAGGTCTGTAACAGAAAAATATTTTTATATGTTGATTTGTGAATCAAATCAAAAGATTGTGCTTGGATTTCTTTCAGCATAATTTTAATAATAAAACTTTTTTTAAATAAAAAAGAAAAAATGAGAAAAACTGGAAGTTTTTTTTTTCTTCTCAACACAAACATAAGAATGATGTCTTATTTCCTTTCTGCACATTTCATTTATGCAGACATATCCAGAGCAGGTTGTGACCAGTAAAGGTCTGGTCAGTAGAAAAACATCAAATATGGCTCATCCAAAAAAGAAAGGAAAAAAGAAACATGAAAAAGCATTGAAAAATGAAGAGTTTCAATGGAGAAGTGGGGTTACAGAGGGGGCCACTTTTTGTGACCTCAGCACACCCCTTTAGCAATGACTGTGAGTTCACACAGCAGCTTATGAACCATAATATATTCTAAGGCCAGTTTGAAAATTGACCAATAAGACCACTGTTCACAATCTTGTTTCCATGACAATGATCAACCTTTCCTCTATTTCGCTTGCTATTGACCCTCCCCGATGTATGATTTGACAATATAGCTGTCATTTGCTTGGCTGAGACTTGTGTTGAAGAATGAAAAGTTCAACTGTTTTCAGCTTTTTGATTCACAACCCTGTTCAAAGTCAATTTACAGCAATGTTGTTGATGCCTCCAATTCATATGTCAGAGCTTACGATAACAGGAGTGCGGATGTAGTAGAGCTCCACGGATGGAAGATCTGATAAATAAGAAGATGCCAATCCTTTTAAAACTTTAGAAGTAAACAGTAAAATCTTGAAATCAGTTCATAAAGCAACAGGGAGCCAGTGAAGGAGTGCCAAGGCTGGAGTTATATCATTGGACTTTTTTGAGCAAATCAAACAACTTATGTTCTTTTATTGACAAGCTTCTACTTCCTCATTTATATGCAAACACTACAGAAAATGCTGATCTGAAGTGACCTTGTGCACATTGCCGTTACCTGTTCAAGACTAATATAATCAAGCATTAATGATGATTATTATTTTGAGATTTTCAAAAGTCTTTTTCAAAGCCTTGTTTCCAATAATATTTTCGAATGTTAAGCTTTATTCAGGCTTTAAGGTCTTTGAGACATTTCATTGAGGGTTGCTGAATAGTGACTGTTCCACTTCCACACCTAAAGTACAGATAAAGTCCTGTCTTTCAATTGTGCATACACCATTTTAAAGCTTCAACTTTGACACCAGAACAACCGTTCTTCTCGATTTTTTTTTTTAAGTCATGTTGCTATCACCAAATCTGAATATTACTTTATTTTTTATATTTCCTCACGTTCAACATTTGGTATCTTTCTATGTTCTATTGTGAAACTATGGCTTTATCAGAATTGCAAAACATTATATTTCTTTATCTAACTTTATCAAATATTGGTGTTATATTGTAAAATGGTGAATAGCTCCTTTCCATTATTTAATCTGTGTCACTGCAGCGAAGGTTCTCTTAGGAAGAGTGAAAAAAAACAAAAAACAAAAAAAACAACAAAAAACTTGACACTCACAGAAACTTAGCAGAAACTTGAATGTCAGGTGAAGGAATACAATAATAGAAAGCGATGATAAGGTCTAAGCAGAAAGAGAATGAAAGGAAGGGGACTGACTTAGTATGTCATAATAAAAGGGCCCGAGAAAAGGAGGGAACATGGACAAGCCTGATAAGGCTCCGACTGGGAAACACACAAGTGTTTTGAATTGAGTTTAATAAAATCTTCTAAAGAAGAGCAGTGGCTCATGAAAATGATATCATATAGAAATGTCTCCAACAAGCTATTTAGTATTCATTGCTGGGCCTGACTGTAGTTATGATTGCCTCAGGTTACAGGCAGTGCAAGCAAATGCTATGTTAGATGCTGAAGTGTCAACGTCCAGCTTGTTATTTACTTCACCCATTTTGTTTCTTTCTTGCTTTGATTTACCTGCTTTTTTTTCCATCTTTAATAAAATGATGTTTAGACTATATGACTTTCTCATACAGCAACAAGTATAATAATTTAGTGGATATACACACCCTACAAAATTGTAGGTTTTGATATTATAAATGTAGATACAACAACAAATAAATTGGTAATGTGATTTTTTTTTTTTTTAACAAAATAAAATAAAGAGAAAACACAAATCTTCCCAATTAGGGGCATTTTAAGTTAAAATAATTACAATACCCTGATTGCACAAGTTTGCACAGCATTTTATATTTGGGGGTGCTATTTGATTGACTGTCTGGAGGTTCAATGTATTGAAAGCTGTGCCTAAAATGCTGTGAGACTTAAATATTGAAAAGCAACAATCAGGAAGGACGCATAAATAATACTGAAGACACTCAAGTCTGGGCCGTGGTGCAGGGTGATGAGATGGAAGCTGTATTTATTTATTTATTTATATTCATTTAGAAGGATATGCCAGCATGTCTGTCTTATTTAAAAAAAATAATAATACAAAAAAATAAACTATTTGTCACCAAGCCAAAACAAAACATCATCCCAGTCTAGACATATTACATTAATGGATTTATTCATAAAGACTTGAATCTGTAAAAAAAGCAAAAGATAATTCAGCAAAGTATTAGTTGACATCAGTGTTTATATTAATGCAATCAGGCTGTGACAGGTTTTCTGTTATCTAAAATATCTGCAATGAATAAATATATTTTTTCTATTTTTGTTTTTAGGGATATTACATTAAAGATATAATATGTCTCATTTCTTATATCTGCCTTTATATTTACAAAAACTACAATTTCATGAGGGTGGACATGCTTCCTGTGTCCAATGGGCACAATTTCCCCATGTTGTTAAAACCGTCTGATGAGTTATTGTCCTTGTCTCTGTTTCAGTGGTGGACAGCAAGGTAATCTTGGACGGCCTACAGAGGTATGGCCCCATGCCAATCTATCTTCCTGTCAGCTACCGGATCCTAAACGCAGAGTCAGCTTTCTTCTTACTAGAGGCAAACCAGGATCTAATGAGGAACTCCAGCCTGCAAGCTCGTACAGAGTCCTTCTTCATTCACCAGGCCCGGCAGATGCCCTTCATCAACGCTAGCTATGGACCATTGTCTGTCCAGCAGTCTGTCCCTCTGGAGATGCTGCAAATGCTTCCTGGGCCATTCAACATGCCACCCTTTACTTCATCATCAGCGCCAACATCAGCAACATCATCACCTCTCTTCACGTTCAACTGGAAGGTCCACACCTACATCATCAGTGAGCGGATTCACCCCAGCTGGCCGAAGGTTCAGGTGTTGTTCTACATTGCAGGCAGGGACTGGGATGATTACAGCACCGTCCACAAGTTACCCTGTGTCCGAATGTTTGCCTTTCATGAGACCCAAGAGGTTCGTGGGACATGCAGACTCAAAGGTGAACTGGGAATCTGTGTTGCAGAATTGGAGCCCCTGGCCAGTTGGTTCAGCCCGCCCACCGTCAGGCCTGGCAGGCAGAAGGTCTCAGAGCAGGCTCAGGGCACTCCCGTGGAGCTCTACTACATGGTTCAAAGCACAGATAGCGGGGACTGCAACTCTGAGGATGCAAGAAAAAGCAGCTCAGTCCATACAGAGCAGCAGAGGCCGATGGGCTACTTTGCAGGCCACACGCTGATGCAGCGCATTGGCAGTGTCAGGCTGTTTCAGCCGCTGTCCGAGCTAAAGCTTGACAATAACTTTGTGGTGATGGCCCCATCTAAGCCCATCCGGCAAAGAGAAACACTCTCAGCTTTTCTGGCTCTTTCAACGCTGTCGTCAGTGCAAATCTTCACCCTAAGGTGAGTCGGCACTCTGAGTTCATTCTGCAGTTGTCATATGCAAATAACTGAATCTGAACTCTTGTTAAAGAGATGGCAAAGGATCATTTGTTGGCAAAACAGATGTGTGTCATTTTATTGCTCTTCCCCTCTAATCAGTTGCTGTTGTGGTCTAGAAACAGCTTGTAAAATCTAAATAATCTGCAATCAGGGATTAACTTTTTGCCTCTGGAGATTAGAAAAATGTATGTGTGAAAAACCTTTGATTTGCCACATCACTGGATAATCTACAGACAGTGTTGGCTTGATTTTTCCAAATCTACCAGCCACAGTTACGTTATTTAACTTTGACTTGAGAACATGAAAGGCAAGTAAGCAAGACACTGGACATGCAGTGTTTAATTTTCACCTCCTTCACTGTAAAAAAGATAAACAACACCCATTATGCTATAGCCTGCTCCGCTCCATTTAAGATAATGCAAATTTGAGCTTGCAAAATTCTCTGTCCAATGTCATTGACTTGGTGATAAAAAAAGAGCTTTCCTCTCTCCAAAATCTTGGCTCTGGATCAACTTGAAACCTGAAGGTAACTTAAAAGTTATTTCAATTGATGTTCAGCCAAACTGATGACTTAGAGGAATTTTATGGTGCTTTTTTTTGCAGTGTGAACAGAAGTTATTGTTATAGCTTGATATTAACCTTACAGAATGTATCTTTCTCACATAGCAGATGACATGCCCATAAAATCAATGCCTTTAACTACATTTGCTCAGTAATTCTTTTTAGAGTAGATAAATTGGCCTCTATAAATGTAATACTTTAAGAAAATGAAAGAGATCAACTGTTTTAGCAAGGTGGTTTGATTACAACTCACTAGTTTTTTAGCAATACTAGTTTTTAGTGTTTAACCATGTCTAAACCACATATGTCTGTAGATAGTTGTGCTTGGATAACAGCTTAATTGCACATTTGTGCACCTTATCAAGGTCGTTTTATAAGCTGTCTCTCAAAATTGCAGGTTTGCGGGCACTTTTATTTGAGGTGATTCCAAAGTGCGGCCAAACAGTATTGACTCATTAAGCGTCTTTGTGTTCAAATTATTATTCAAAGTGACTGTAATTGCACCATGTTGTGTGATGCAATCTAAGGTGTTCGGAACATGCCTTCCCACTACGCTACTTCTATGCTTGAGGTCTAAATCATGGCAGATGAAACAGTTAGCAGCCTCAAAGTGGAGCTATGACAGAGGGCTTTGGCAATTTGTCAACCCCGGGTGAGCAGGAAATCTGCCAAAAAGCCTCATTGCTTTTTCTCTCACTCCAGTGATGATGAACTCCCATGAAGTATTAACGTTTGCAGAGTGTGTTTATCACATTTGTCAGCGTGTGTGTAAATGGGAACTTTAAAGGCGGTATTTTTCCTTTAGTGCCTCTTTGCGCCAGTGTTACACTCCATCCGTTTAGAAGTTCAAGTTGTTGTTTTTTTTAGTTGTTGTTGTTTTGTTGCTTTTTTGTTTTTTCTTTGTTTGTCAATTGGGGGAGCAAAGAGTTCATATTCAACCAAAATACCTCATTAGCGACCAAAAGATTAAGCCTCAAAGTGTTTGAGAATCACACGCTGCTTTTAACTACTTGAGTACTAGCTTACCAAGCTCCAGAAGTGCATCTTCATGCTGGTTTTTAATCTCGGCTTTGTTTTGATTTACTTTTATCTTCACGCACAAAACCGTGGCAAAACTCAGTGAACTATTTTATTTCTTTCAGCTCCTAGTTTTTCTGTTTCTTAAACGTATTTGTAAATACCCTTTAAGCACAAAATATCCCCTTGATGACAATGTTAAGTCGAGCACTGTTACTGGGGGTGGGGCCTAGAGCATATCTGTTATTTCTGTGCTGCTGAACAGGGAGCTTCTGCTTCTCACTCTTGCTGCATGTGTTTGCATACTGCCAGTCAATGTTTGCCTTTGCAGTAGTGTGGGTGTGTTTACAGCTAGCTTACATTAACTAGCTTTTGTGTGCTTCTCTCAGTTGCTAAGGCATCATTTACTATTTATGGCTTACTCCCCTTCTTCTTGATCTGTCTTATCCTTTCCCACTCTTGTCCAGCAGTTTAACTTGTGACAAAAGAATATCAGAATCTTTCTGGACAGCCCATAATCATATCTGTGCTACTGTCACTTTCCATTAGTGGAATTTTTATTCTGAATCAGACTTTTTTTCTGGAAGGTATTTGATTGGAATAGATTTTTAGGGCAGGATACTGCAGAGTACAATCTTTGGTCTGTCCAAGAGAATGATGCAAGGCCTAACAGACAAACCTGGACATCCAGCAGGCTGCCATGCACACATATTTAATTTTCTTTTTCTTTTTTTTAATTTGTCACATTCTCCATCCATTCATACACACCACAGTTCAGGGGTGGTCTGGACCACATGTCACCACATTCTTTTAACAGTGTAAACATCCTTGGCTGCCTATAACTGATGTCAAGTACCGGTTTATGCAACAACTGTGTCATATTACAATGCAAAACAAAACATTTAGCCATTACAATCAAGACAAGTTTTTCACTGTCATGAACAACGTCATCGCTTTTGTTTTGATTTGTCAGTTCTTCTTCTTTTAGTGTCTGACATACTGCATTCTGTTTTGATCCTCAGAAGTCTTTCCTTATCTTCTGTGGTTTTAGATGATTTCTCATTAATATTATTGTTTATTCATGCATGGGTAATATGTCACATAACAGGAAGAAAAAATATCTTGTTCTTTTTCCTGGTGACAAGTTTAATGCATGCAAGTATAAATAAATTATAAATTAAGCTGGTTTGAATTAAAAAAATACAATCTATAATTTTATGTGTCTATAATTTAAAATAATTGAATATTGGATTTTTTAATTTTTTTATTTTATTTTACATCATATCAATGATCGAACATTTAGCTTGTTATTTTCAGTTTAAATGGTTAGAGAAAAAAAACAACATAATAAAATGTAGAAATGTTGTGAACAGACAACAGTCAATTATATTTGTATCTAAATTACAAAACATTTATAGAACATAAGACTTCTGAGTGACTGAGTTTATTTTAATCAACCACATGTATTTAGATATCAGTAAATTTTAATCTTAGCATGGTGGGCTTTCAAGCACTACGGCAACAGTAAGATGTGACCCATTGCCATAAAAGTTTATACTACATCTAATGAAGAAACAAGCCAGAAAAAAGAGATTCAACATTTGTCAGTTTAAATTAGTCAAGGTGAGAATCAGCACCTCCACATCCAAGACCATGGTCCTCAGCTGGAGAAGGGTGGAGCGTCCTCTCCAGGTCAGTATGAGCTCCTGTCCCAACTGGAGGAGTTCAAGTAACATTTTTTTCTTGTCTCTAAGACTGACACTTTCTACATTTAGTGGTGAAAGAATTACCAAAAATTCAACCATTTACTGAAAAATTCTGAAAACAATTATGAATCATGCTAACTTAAACGGTTTTATATTGTGCGAAGTTTGACGACTAACCGAAAAATTAGGTGTCATAAAAAAAATATGTATTTATTGTTCAAAATTTAACCATCACTGTATGTATGCCATTTAACCATTCTGAATGTCCCACGTAGGAATTAATGAGGTTAAGGAGGACAGTATTTTTTATGACTTTGACCTTATTCGGAAAAAGGATGTCAGAAAAATCATAATCATTTATGATTTCATATTTTCAAAAAAATTTGAGTGATTGACTTTTAAATAGACCATGTCTTGCGGTGTATGAAATGTTTGCCTTGGGGAAAAGCATGCGATCCTTTGAATGCGCCTCTATAGGACAAAGAGGCGCATTTCATTGGCATGTGGAAAACATTCTACTTCCTGTTTCACAGCGAATAATGCTGGTGGTGTTCCATGTCCACCAACAAAAATCATATACAGTATAATCTGGTTCTTTGACCAGAAGGAGCAACTTTTTCAGTCATGGCACTCTTTTCAGGCACTGAAATTCCATGTGTCCATGTGTCACTATGTTATAGTCCTGTGATGAAAACTCGATTTTATCACTTGATTAGCTTCATCAACTCCTTAAGCACGAAAATGAGTAGGCTTGACATCTCTGTGACCATTGTGTCAGGAGACCCACATTGAAACATTGAGCGAGTTACTTCCTGTCACCACTAAGGAACGCTATGAGTGTTACTGTATAGTATCAAATAGCACGGTTCAGAGCGGGATTCTGATCTTACACAGGACATGTGAGGCCTCTGGGACAATGCATGCCAGAGTCAGGCTCAGGCTACGCGAAGCCGGTTCAGGGTGAATTTGAGCACGTTTTTATCCAGTTTGGCCTTTCATCCACACAAAACTGGTGTCTTCACAGCTTGAAACCGCATCTTTTTTGAGCCAAGTCCCAATGTGTGGAAATCCGAAGACGCCACCGCTATCTTTATTATGGCAATAACGTCATGGCCCCGACCTCTCCAACTCCCCTTCAGCTGGACCTTTTTCTGTGCATGCTCCTCATCTTCTTCTCCAGTTCAGAGCTGTATGCTCTTTCTATTTTTCAGTCGTGCACCATCTAAGGGCTGATATATGCAATGATTTTTGATGCGGCTTCAGTGGCTTCATGTGGATGAAGGATGAATGCTTTTTTGAAGTCAGCTCCATGTTTACAGAAGACTTTCACGATCCAATTTATTTATTTATTTTTTTATGGACACAGTTTCATGTAGCCTCAGACAGGGTTGAATTTTCATGGCAAAACCTCCAAATTTGCCGCTGCGCCGTGGGCAGTTCCTTTGGCAAAAACTCAAAAGCTTCACCGTGAAACATCATCCATCTATCCATTATCTATACCCGCTATTTCCTGTGCAGGGTCACAGGGCATGCAACATCAGACAAAGGTAAAGATTAATCACACCAAATATGAGGTCAATCCAATGAAATCCCTGGGAGGAGTTTGCTCAGATACGAGGCCTTTAAAACACAAAAATCAAGCCAAAATGACAAATTCAGTTTAACATGGTGGACTTCCTGCACATTTTAGAATTTAGGACCTTGACAACCTTTTGTGTGGATCGACACTTTGCAGAACTCTGCTAATTACTACTAATGATAATAATGATGATGATGATGACAAAACAGAGCAGGTACAATAGTAATTTCAGTGCTCGAGCCCTAATAAGGCAACAATATTTAAATTAATAATTTGTTGGTTTAGATTCCTGGATGAGACAGAGTTATTAGACCACACTGTTTGCGAGTCAGTATTAAAAGCGGTATCAATATTTCTCTTCTCGTTTGTGTTAGGAGGTTTGTATGAAGCTTCATCACTAAATTTATACAACCTGGATACAATACTCCTGTGGTTACCTTTACAGCTTTGAATAAGATGAAGGGGATGATTTTTCAATGCTGTGCCCCATGGGACACCTTTCTACATGCATCACTGCACACAACTGAAGATAAAAGAGAAGAGAAGGGATGGCCTGGAGTGTTCTGGGATTTCTGTAAATTCCTGGAATTCCCTGAGGCCCTGTTTCTCTATGATAGCTTTGAAATTATGTACACCTTTACTAGTCCACTGTGGGAAAGAAATAGCTTTACCAGTAGGGGTTAATAGATAATTATAGGCTAAATACAAAATAAATTGATAATGACTTTTAGCAAAATGCTGAACTTTATGCCACGAAGAAAAAAAACAAACAAATAGGATGATAGGCTCAGAAACCTTGGTACCCTCCCACTGGGTGTATTTTAGACATTGAGATGTTATACTTTGATTAGATCAATTTCAAACTCACTGACAGGAGGATACAGGGGAGAGATGGAACAAAAAACAAAAACGTGAATAACTTGTTTAAGTGCGTATCTTTCAGGTCACAATGAAGACTGAACATGTCAGTGTTTAAATAATGTACAGTACAGCCATATTGATTTAAATGAATAACAGAGCATTGTTCATTGTTCATTTGACGTTCCACAAGCATTTAGGGCAGCAGAATCTTTTTTGTTGGAGTTATAACAGTAAAACCAATGCATGGATTTATAGTCTTACTTCTTTTCCATATTTCTGTTTTAACATCATAGTTTGTCTCACTTTCATCAATAACATGTAGCAGTGATGTATATGTAAAGTCAGCTGTTGAGAAAGATTGGTTGGGTTGCAAATATAAGAAAATGTAAGATTCAGGAGGATGTTATTGGAGGAAATACATTATACTTAGTTCTGGACAGCTAAGAGTACTCTGATCAATTGTCCACTGATCATTATCAGTGGATATTTGTCTTGATTAATTTGACAGTTGATCACTCAAAAGACTGATCAGCATTTTCCTAAGGAAGGAGAGATGAGCTTTACTGGCTCATTTAGCAAAGCCTGTCAGAGGGAAAAAAATAAATCCAGCTCAGATCACACATCAGTAAGATCCATGAACAAGAAACTTTTGTTCACCTAATAACATCTGAAAAACAAAGTAAGCTAAAGATAAATACTGATTTCAGCCTCGTTTGTAACTTTAGAGATAAAAACAGTGCATGTACAGTTACATCGCTACTACATGAAACTGAGCAGCTGAAATAATGTTACTGGACAGATGAAGACTCATGAGACCATAAGTTCAATAAAATTTCCAAATGGATGTCATTTCAACTTAAGAAAAAAAAAAAAAAGAGTATCCGAGTATCCGAGTCAGCCCAACCTGAATGTAGAGACAGTCATGAGGATGCCTGGAAGCTCACATTTTTCTCTCAGCTCGCATGTGCCAAAATCACCGCACCGCTGATGTCAGAACAAATTAATGATGGTCTTGCTGCTCTTATCAGTATAAAATTATTTTAGGATTAATTCAGATATGTTGAGCATGGATTTGTGTGTTTGTGTGTAAAGATTCTGTGGTTGAAAAATTTGCATGTGACATCAAAAATAGCTACCTTATATGCAAAATAATAATAAATATAATGCCAAAAGCTTGCAAAAAACAAACAAACAAAAAGACAAAACAAACAAAAAGAAATATGATTAAAAAAAAGAAAAGAAATAGCAATGATGCTGCACACAGAGTAGTTTCTGCAAACACTTTTATTTACAACAAGCTTTAATTCACCTTTTTATTTTTTTCTATTTTTTTCATTGTTTATGAACAAGTAACATCATCTTGGTGTAACATTGTGGTCATTAAGCATTTATTGTAATCTATGTTGTATAAAATGTTACTTATTCCATGACAAAAACCATTACTAACCCATGTTTTTCCTTCCAACTGCTGAAGTTAAGGAGACGACCAAGATCCAGATGTTCCTCACTGATAAATTTGGAAATGAACAAATTGTGACACCTAACGTACAATGTTCTCAAACATGCCAAATTCATGTAAAAGCTTCCATCTATCCATATAGATGCTTAAATCCTATTTAAGGCCTTGGGAGTCTGCTGAATCCTAATCTAGGCGTCAATGAACGAACGGCAGGGCAGGTAACCAGTCCATCACATCCATACAAATACATATAACCCCACATTCTGAATCAACAGACTGTGTGACCTGTAATCTTATCATCAGATCAGTTTTAGGTTGTTTTCAGGACAGTTTTATTCATGATCACAGCACCCTTTTTGAGCTTGGTAATATGACATCATGCCACATCATGCCTTGAAGGCTGCCCATATTGATTGCAATGAGTCAAGTATTTGATTAATGAGGTTAGATTGGGGGGTTGGTGCACCGAGTTAAACCATTAACACTAGATGCATCATGGGGGTGCATCTACCTTTCAGAGAAGGAGGATATTTGCATGATTTTAAATCAGGCAACATCAGCATCACTAAGGCATGTCATCTTAAAGACTCACATGTGATTTCTTTTTATATTAATACACAAAAGAGTTTCTGATCAGTAATTCAATAAAATTGATCTGTTAAATTTGGCCCTTTTCAAGAATTGCTCACATACCATTTAAAAGAGCACAAAAAACCGTTTGTTCATGTTAAAATATCATTCACTTGCTTTTAGTGAGCCTCATATAGCCGTTGCAGTTCTCTGGGAAACAGCTGGTGTAAGTTCTGGCTACTGTTTCTTTCGTCTCACAACTGCATACCTCTTTGGATACTCTGTCACACATCAAAAATGATGCATTTAACTCATAGGGCTTCAGTGGACAACATGGCAGAGTGATGAAGAGAGTCAAGAAAGTAATATAGGAGGAGAAAATGAGAGTAATCAAGTAATAGACCAAACAAGTGTAATCTTGGACAGCATTGTAAAAGCAAAATCACTTCTGTGCCTACAGGGAGGGCTATTGAGCTAAAAAAAAAAGTTCCTTTGTGCTACTTTAAGTCTTTTTTTTTCTCTCTCAGACGCAGCATGAAGCAAAGCAGAGGGTTGGGGGCCTTAGCTCAGCTTGCAATAACAGCATCTGTTGGTGTTTTCTACAGTAACTTAATCAGCCTTTGA